>JAPDSC010105211.1:20322-34591 GCA_026290005.1 Latrodectus geometricus | reverse complement strand
TTTTGTTTCTTTGAAGTTCTTATTGATAGCTAACATTTAAAAATATTATTTAATGCTCACAATCTAATGAGTCATAAAAAATTCTCCGGCAGTGCTTTTTATCACAGATCTTAGAAAATCTTTGTTTCAATGCTTTTACAAAAACTGATTTTATAAATTTTGTAAGATAATGCTCAAAACGAAAATATTTATTGTGTGTATATGTAAAAAAAATATACAATTTGGTAACATATTTTGAAATTATATATTACATTTTCCAATATCTAAATATTATAATATTTGCGATTATCATGATTTAACATAAAATCAGTAATTAGATCCAAGAAGTAACTTAAAAAAGTACGTTTTGATAAATCAAAAAAATTTTTTTTGCGAATACTTAGTGGTTTCGGGTGATTAATTATTCCCAAAGAATCATTACTGTCGAATGACACGTTAAATTAAAATATTACCTTAATTGAATACATTAGATACTTCTCCATCAATGAATTGCAATTCCATTTCGAATAAAACCTCAAGACATTCATTCAACGGAAAAGATTGATGAGAATTTATTTCGCCAAAAAAGGTGGAGGAAAAAGAACCAAAATAATTGTGGCGAACAATATATCAAGGGAAAAATTCATCTGTTCTTTTCTTTCAGGTCTTCAGCTGCAGATGAAAGCTTTCTTTGGCGAGGAAGGCGATGAAAAGGTTACAGCCCTTTCCATCCAATAAGGCACTATTATAAAGTAAACATGTCGTATTACAGCGAGCGGAAAACCTCTCATTACAATAGTGGAGGTGCAGCATGATGAATTTACACTACGAAAACGTGTTGCCGGGTGACGAAAAAACGATAAAACACGAAAGAGGAAGATTCTCATTTAGAGTCTCGTGTCTGGACCTCCTTTAATCATTCATCTAAAAGTGCAATTAGAGTTAACCCTGTTCCTTTCTTCGTGTGATCCCTACTCAGACAGTAATAAATAAATAAGCAGAGGGTCTTAAGCCGCAGGTCACGATGATAAAAGTTTCAATGATTTCTCAATCATGTAATCCATTGCTATGCTACGTGCTCGTGCATGACAATATCAAATGTGGAAGCAGGCTTATGGGAAAAGTGATTGCATAAATTATTTCTGAAATCATCCAGGAATGGAAGGATTTATAATTACATCCACGTGATTTGGTGTATTTTGTTCAAGAAATATATTCCATCTTTGGATACAGTTTAATGCCATTAAATTCAAATGTCAAAGTATATAGTTTTAAAAGATAATATATATATGACACACACACACATATATATATATATATATATATATATATATATATATATATAATGCAAATAGCACAAAAGAATTTCTTAAATTTAAAATTGTCATTAAATAATCTAATGAAATTCAATAAATACACAGAAATATACTTCAAAAAACACCTATTAAATTACATTTTGTATTTACTTGATAAAATTCATATTTTGGATGCCTGTTAAATTTTGAAATAGGTACTTTTATTTGATTTTCATTTTCTTTCTTTAGAAATTATCATTCTCAATTTTACTAATACTGTTAATAATTGCTATATTATTGTTAGTTATAAAATTAAAATAAAATGTTTGAAAAATTATTTTTTCAAAAGATAAAACTAATTAGTTAAATTCTAATTTTACTAATAAGTTTTGTTAGTTAAATTCAAATTACTAAGAAAATATGTGGATCTTTATTAACAAAAATTCTTGGATCATTACAAAAATATCAAAATGCACTTTTTTCAAAATACTGAATTTATTAAGAATTCTACTTTTTATTCATTGCGATTCACAGTAATAAGTATATTAGTCAAAAAATATCAGATTTGAATATTTTCCCTTAATTAAAAATTTAATTTATATATTAATTCCATTGCTACTCGAAATAAAGGCTGTTAAAATAAATATATACTTTAAAATTTACTGCAGAACGTGCAATTTACTCTATATGTAGTGAAGTTAATTAAGAAGAAGGAACTAAGATTACACGAAGGAATTTAAGCTTCAGTTCTAAAGACATATACACTTTAAATTATTTGAAGTTTTAAATTAAATTTAGATAAAATGAAGAAAATAATCCTTTAGCAATACTCACAAGAATCTGATTTTCTACATTCATAATTTTAATATCATGTTTTATTTGTTTGAAAATCCATAGCATCCTTCATTTCTAATAAAACTAGAAACTTGGATACTTGGAGAAATAAATTCCAAGTTTAAAAGCAACCTTTCTTAATTAATTTGAAATTAATAGATATATTGGCTCACCGTGGCTTGTTGGTAGGACATGGTTCTTTGAATCATAAGGTTCGCGGTTCAATCTCAGTAACTGTTAAACAACTGGAGATGGATGTTACGCTTCTAAGCAAAGCATTCACAGGTATCAGGGTGGGTGCTTGGGGCTTTTCCAAGTTTCTTCTCTTACGACTCGTGAATACGGCTTAATAACTATAAAAAGTGCTCCTAAAAGGCAATGAGCAGTGGATACTAAAATCTTTAAAAGGGCTTTGTGCCGTTGGTCTACTATGCTATGTCAAAATTAACAGATGAAGTCATTTACTTTTTTCATTTAAGATATATTTTAGGAAATAATGTATTTATTTCTAAGCTTTACTATTTATAAACCTTTTTCACTTTTTAAAATGAAAATTATACAATGCTTATTTATAAGTTATAATTATTTCACATGAATTTTCACATATAATAATTTTTTGAAATAAAACACCGATTTTTTATAAGTTTATATTTTAAATATTAAAGACTTGACATTTTTCTTTTAAACCTATTTATTTAAAATAAATAAGTTTTCTTCAAAGCCTGTCACAAAAGCCTTTCAAAGATTTAAAAAAAAAAAAATACATAAGATAACTCTAAATATTAAATACTACAAATCATTAGGTTACGATTCTAAAACAATTTATATTCTTTAAATTCCTTACATTTTATATTTTAAACTGAAACAATTTCTATTTAAATATTTTACATAAAGTTATCAAGATTAAAATCTAAAATTCCAAATAACAAAAAATTCATGCAATATACGTATAATAGCCGAAATTGAGTAATTTATATATGTATATGTAAAACGAAAAAAAGATAATTGAATACAAGTTTTAGGAAATCCAGAGAAAATGTATTTTAAATTCAAACTCATAGCCATAAATTTTATTACGATGATTCAGCGACGAATTTGAGCTCAAAATTTATCTGACATTAATCCAAAATTTATTATTCTCATAATTTACACAAAGGTCTAGTCTCAGAGTATTATATGCTTACACAGAGTCATAAATATTTCATGTTGTAATGAATATTTAGATTTAAATTGTCGTTGGAAATATATATCAGACATTTATTTCAAAATTGAAAATTTAAAATCTATATAAATACAAAAATGGCGCGTTCCAAAATTTAATAAATTATTCTTATTAATGTTTGAAACTTCAAACATGATTTCAATAAAACACAATATATTAAATTTATTCATTCATCATCTTTATGAAGCATACAAAAGTGTAAGCGTAATTCAAAAGGGGAAATAATAATAAATTAAACAATAAAATAATGGGATTAAACGTAATCCCCATTTATTTTCCAATCAAAATTATGGCCCCCCAATTGAAAAGAGCACTTTACCCCTTGTCGCTTTACGACTTCGGACTCGGCATTTATGATCATCGACATGGCGCATTTAAGTTTCTCTGGTACAGAAAGGGTAAACACATGGTGCGAAAAGATACATCCTTAGACGCCGACCTCTTTTTAACGGCACAAGGACCGTTAATTGTGAAATACGACCACCGATTACGGCTTTCAGCAGGGGGCGAAAGTTATTCCAGTTCCACTCGCATCTCTCAACGATTCATAAATCCTTCCGAAAGTTATCCCCATCCTCTTCAGTGATCCGGAACCTATCTCGAAGCTCTCCCAAGGAGAAAGCACAGGGTTGCCAGGTCAGTTAAGAAACAAAGTAGCAAAGTTCATGAAAGTAGACACAAACTTCTGTTAACTCTCAAACACGTTTTGGAACGAGACCTCCACAGCGAATCGATAAAATAAATCCGGACAAAAGTTCGGAAAACATTTAAACACACCTTCTGGTTATTCTTTCATGCGCAAGCAAGCAAAATTCTTATGATATTGGACACTAAGATTGGAAAATAAAAATGCGTGAAAGTTCAATAAATTCAAAAGAAGTTTAGGAATGTTCTCCTATTAAATTTAGAAGTTTAGCATCTAAAATTTTTAACTAAAAATTGATAACAGATATAACATCGTATTTTAAAAATTTACTAAGTATAAAATAGCTAAGTTTTGGGGAAAATGTTCAATTAAATTGAAAAAGTTTTCGTTTACACAGTAACACAATTTTATAAGATATTTTTTTTTAGTTTTAAAATCTTTTCCGAAGTGGCTAAGTCTGTTTCAAAAGCTCAGTTATAACATATATAATTGGTTACTTACTCATGTAAATAAAATCCCGATTTTGTTTGTCGACCAACTTTTTGTCTACAGTTGAAATGAAAACTGTTAAACTGAAAATGGAACGTATGACGTAAATTCATCACTAAATGTTGTCTGACAAATTTGAAAATAAAATTTATTTCGTAATTTTAATCACTGTTCTTGTAATTAACCAAAATAAACTCACTATAATTTATTTTACATTGCACACCATTCCAGAAATGTACTAGCTTCACAAAAAAAGCTTTTTTTCTTCTTCTTTTGTGATTCCCTATAGTTGCTAATGCAAGATAAATGCACATATACGGCCCCAAATCTCCTGTTATAGCATTTTCAAAATAATTTTTTTAAAAGTAATTACGACACTCATGATTTTTTTTTATTTTAAACTAAATAAATTTTTTTCCTAAATGACAAATTTGTTTTTCTATTTTTCGCACTATTCTGCCAATCAGATATGCACTGAAACGCTGATGAAAGAAGTCCCAACTTAAAGATTTAATAATTACATATCTAAAGAGAATTTTTGTACCTCTCACACTTTGTTTGTTTTCAGTTAATATATAGGTGAGATCTCATATCATGTCTGAAAGCGTTTTCACCAAACTTAAATAAATGTCGTTGTTGCTCCAAATTGCGTGATTCAAGCGTGTGTGTTCCTCAAAATTTAAATGCACGTTTTCAAAGAAAAATATTTCGTGAAAGCTGGTGTGTTGGCCGGCATTCCATTATAATTTTAAGGTACTAATTTCTATAATTGTGTTAGGAATGCCATTTTTTCTTTCGTTTGTAAGAAAAATTATATGTAATAAATTTTCAAATGCTTTCTCTAACATATCATTTTAACAAACGTTTCTCTAATTTTATACGCTTATTTACAAGAAAATCAGACATTCAGCATGCATTTAATAAGAAAAAAAAAATGAAAGAAAAATGTGGATTATTCGCTTATATTTAAAGATATATGTAATAAAACATTAATATAACATTTTTATTATAAATCTATTTAACAAAAATTGATTGCTATATGAACGAAGAATGTTATTTCATATACTAAAAGTCTCCAGATTTTACTTAATTTTTTTTTATTTTATTATTCTTATATATTATTTATCACAAGAAATGCATTTTGTATTGTAAACAATAGAGATTTTTAAATAGTTTAAAATACTTAAAATTTAGAATCATAAAAATACTGAGATTATATTTTGTGTTGACTGGAAATAAAAACAGAAAATTGTTTCTTTAAAAAATTGCAAATATATAAAAAAATGTTTCAGAAAGATTATGGGTAATAAATAGCATTTTTGTTAAAATTCTTCTATAAGCTATTAAACTAGCTTATAAATATAATAATTTTATGAAACAGACATTTACTGCAAGTTGAAAGTGTGAATTATGTGACTTATAAATTAACTCTGAAACTAAAATGGAAGAGAATTCATCAAAATTCTTTGTCTAAAAAGTTTTGAATATAAATTAAGCTATACATAAAAATAATATTGATTAAAAATAAAAATCATTTGCTTTTCAACACAAATAATTCTTCCCATACAACCAGATTAAGTATAATATCCTGTTATTTAAATCTTTAAATAGATTTTTGTGGAAAATTATATATTTTCCTTGACATAACTATTTTTAGCAAAATTAATATACTAGTTTAAAGTTCCCTATTTTATATTATTTAATTCTGAGGTTAAATATTTTTAAACCTCAGAATTAACTTGAAAGCCATTTCCTTAATTCTTATCGATTAGAAGCCAGAATAACCCAGTTCGCGAATGTCGCCGAATCTGGATAGTCTTCACGATGCAGCCAAGCGTCTCACCAAACACTCGATACCTCTGACTCCTACGCGCCTAGTGAATATAACTTGGGACAGAGTTTATCACACCAATGTCAGCTATCACTTCATTAACAAGATTCCAAGAAATTCAAAGTCAGAAGAAACTCGCCAAGGATAAAAAAATAAAGCAAATTGTAATCTTTATGTTAATTGTTTCTCGCCATATCGCAGGCTATATATTTCTCAAATGTAATTAAACAATTAAAACTATATGTACACTCCATAAGTAGTTTAGGTAACTTAATTTTTGTAATATGAAATACATATTGTTTATTTTGAATTGCCATACCTTGAGAAATGTGACAACATGAGTTATTAATTACAAAAATGTCTACAGCCTACATTTATAGTTTAACTTAAAATTAAACTATTTATAAATTTACGAAGTAGTTAATTAGCTAAATTAATTTCTTTTTTTCGATATTTTAGTATAATTTAAAGTCATTTCAACTAATTTTTTTTAAAAAAAAATTTTCAGAAAAATTTACTAACAATTATTTTTATATATATAAACTATATATCAATAACCTTCAAATAAATTACAATTTCATTATATAGGAATAAATTTATATATTTTATTGCTTAACGTATTTATATTTTACTTCTTTGTATAAACCTGTTTTAAACATGTTATTTGCACAAATTGCGAAAATGATGATAATTTTTCCTTAGGTTCGGAAGATTCATGAAACATATTGAGAGATCTTTGATGGTTAAAAAATTTTGTAAGTCATCTTTTATGATTTTATTGACTGAATTTTGCATTACATTTAAAAAAAATACTGGTGTTTTTTTTTTTTGTTTTTTTTTACTACGAACTAATAAAAAGAAACCTTAGAAGAATTGTTTTTGTTTTCCTAAAAACATCATAGTAAGTGAAAAAAAAGCACTCGTAAACTATAAACTAGAAATCTAAATTAAATTTTTCGCAAACTAGTTTAACAAAATTTCAATTTGCATTGAGCATTTGTGAAAAAGAAAATTTTCTTTTGTTTAGAAAATTTCATTGAATAAAGTTTAAATAGACTTTCTTGATCAAATTTATGTTAAGGACATTTTAAATTTATTTTTACTATGCTACTTTTTTATTTAAGAAAATGTATATTTATTTTAAATTTCATTTTAAGATACTTTTATATCAAATATAAATTCTTAGGTTACAAATAAATACCCATTGATTAAACACCATATTTTACCTATCCTGCTAAACTAATAATTGATCATTTTATACATTACTTTAGGGTCATTTTTGCCAGTGGCTAATTCAATTGGAGTTTAAAATGGATATTGAGGCATTATAAACATCCACTCCGAATATAGCATTCAAGCCTCCAAAATTATTAAGCAAATTTTAAAAAATTAAACATTCAGTTGCAGTCTGGTGATTAGAGTACCTGACTACGGATGAGGACTTGGTTTCGAATCCCGGCTAGGGCATGGATGTACTTTCTCTCTCCGTGTTTCTTGTCCTTTCCTCAGATGGATGAATGTGGCCCGCCCTATAAAAGGGTTTGTGGTAGTGTGGCGTGGGCGATGCTACTCGTACCTCCGTGACTTGGTTCACAGGTGCCCCCTGGGTAACGATAAAATGAGTAGCAGTCTCCGGCCTTGTTGCGGCAAATGGGTTAATTACTCAAGTGTGCCCGCCATTAGAAACAAAAAATAAATAAATTACAAATAATTTTATTTATATAGTTTATAATTTTTCCTTTTTATTTTCAGCTAAAATTTTTCAGTCGCAGTTGTCAAAGTTACAAATTGGTCAAACTAAATAGATGTGCACAAGTGCTTAAGTTTATATGTATATAGCTTAAAATTGTATGTAAATATGTATATAGCAACTTTTGTGACCAAAAATCACCATTCTTCGTGCTGAAGTTCGAAAATCCAATACCTACTTCAATCACGGATGATTGTAATAATTTAGAATTCATCTCAAAATATACGTTCTAAATTAGTAAAGTCTCTCATTTAAAATCCTACCATACAATGAAAATTTTAATCGTTTACTATGAAATATATTTCGATGTAACCAAAATAATTAATTGAGGAAAATTCAACTATAAAATAATTAAATGAGTTTTAGTCAAAGTCAATTTGATAAAAATTTTAACAAAATTAAAATAATTTACATATAATACCAATTACTAAAAATAAATTTTCTAAAATTTACTCACCAGGTACTCCCAAAGTATTTTTCATAAGTTTTATTCAACAAATAAAACAAAGAAACCAAATTTAAGACTTTCTTGCATACGATTAATTTTCCTTCCTTAAAAATAAATTAGTGTACTGCCCTTAAGAAATTATAATTAATTACCTTATACTTTGCATTGCAAGGTACAGCAATATACCTAAGTACCTTTTTAACTCACCACTTACATACCCAACACAAGATTCCAGCTCATCAACAATCACACCGATTGAGTCACAGATTTCCTCCATTCCCTTAATTAAAGGGAAGGTAAATTGCTCTAATAGAAGACTCAAATTACAATTGTTAATTAGAGTACGGTTCTTCTTAGGCAGAAACGGCGGTGAAAGTGAATGGACCCCATTCATTACAGCTTTTCTTCATTAACAAAGAAGTAAACAAGATACAAAGTTCGAGTGCAAGACGATCAATCAGGAATCGGAAGATAGTAATTGCATTCTGGGGATATTGAACTCTAACGTTAAAGCATAGGTAGCTCATAACGAGGCAGACATCTGGTGATTGGAGAGGGCTTGCTGTAACCTTCCCACCAGATTGAGCGATTAAAATTGAAATAATATCGAAACTGCATTGGATTTTAATCAAAATACCATAGAGTAATTAAGTTCCATTAGAACTGATATATTCTTATTTAACTTTAAAAATGCGGTATATCGATTTCGTATTAAACGTACAAACCAAAGCTAGCTGTAACTATATTCCATTAATAATATATATGTCGAGATCTGGAAACAATTCAAAATTAATCTACGAGAAATTTACAGAAATTGATTTATAATAATATGTAACGTCTGTTCACTGGGTAAATTATCATTCAGAGCAATTTGTAGCAGAAATCATTAGGATTTAAGAGTATACACAGATTATACAATAATTTCAGATATTGTGAAATGACCGATTAAGCCATACAACATAATCGTATTTGAAATAAAATGTACTAGTAAACTCTTTTCGATTAAAATTAGACAAATTAAATTCTAAGCAGTAAATGATTAGTCATATATTTGAATATACAAAGACAATTCTTTTATCGTACCTTTTTTCTTATATTTGTAATAATAATTATGAGAATCATATCGCATTTTATTCAACTTCGTCTACATAAATACATTTTTGCACGTTTATAGTTTCTTTATATATATCTTTAATAATTTATAGCCCTAAAATGTCAGATACAAATAAAAATTAGTATGGGAAAGTAACAAAATATGTTAACAATGTACATAATTGTAGGGTTCTTTATTTATTTGAGCATAAGTTTCGTTTTATTATTTTGCTCTTAAAATATATATTTATACATAATGTACGTTCAGTCTTTCATATATTTTCATAAAGTGCATATATTTAATATAAAGTATTAAAATCATTATTTTTGGAAATAATTTTATTATTATATAACTGAACAAGATGAATAAAATGTAAGGGTTATTAAAAATATGTTATTTTGTAACATTCATATAAACAGTTGAGGTACGATTTTACGAACACATTGAATCAAGTAAAATGTTTCTAAACATTGAAATTTCGTAACATAAAAAATAGTTGTTATATTTTAAAATTAACTTTTTAACTAAATTGATTTCTGTATATATAGTTTTAGAAAAAAGTATGCATTATAAAGGGTAGAAAATATAAGAGTTCCCATGTCTATTCACTCACTAAAAATACGGAACTCTTAATTCGGCAACTTTCAACAAAAAACATATCTTCAAAATGAAATTCATAAACATTTTTTTTTACTTAATTGATAAAACATCAGAGTAATCTCACTATCTTCATTTCAAAATTAAATTTAAATATACATTTATCCATTTTTTTCGATTTGAGAAAGAGAATTTAACGCTCTACTAAACAATAAATAAATTACCGATACAAGGATTGCAGGTACATGGTTAACAATATTACCCATGAACACAGCCGATACATGGTTAATATTGTAAACCCTGTATCTGGTTTGCAAATAGTCACAACACTTCGTCAATTTTGTGTCGTTTGTCTGAAAATTCTTTTTCATTCTTATTCATTGTTTTCAAGCATTTAATTATCCGATACATTTACAGCTCAAATGACACCTAAATCCACATTCAAAAATCCCTGAATTGAAATTTCGTCCAGAAGTCAGTTTTTTTTTATCAACGTGTTCAGAGAGATGAGTATCTCGTCCTAATTCATGTCTTGTTCTTTAATTAGGGTGGTTTCTTTAAAAGGGCTTGCATACCTAGATGATCAAGATACCGTTTTTTCATCAACACCTTTCCAAGGTTAGACTGATAAGGGTATTGCGCTTAGAATATCAATTTCATAAAGCGACTCTAAACCATCTCTCCTTGCAGAAGTATCTCACGATATTTGCACTTGAAGTCATTGATAATAATTTAATGCATGGGGTGTAAAACAAAAATTACTTTCGAGGGAGAAGCTCTTAGGAATGATTAAAATGTTTGGAATTTCATCACATGTTTTAGAGTTATCTAAAACTTCGAAGGTTTATGATTCTCCAATAAAAATGTAGATCCCGTTTCCCAAAAATAAAACATATAAAAGGATAACGAATGAAAAATGTTAAAAAATCGGATGATACAAAAATGCAAACGAAGAGTGCTTGAAAATGAGTTCGAAAACAAGGATTTTTCAAACATTTAGCCGTTAAACGAGAATTAAAATTACCAATATTTTTGACACCATCCACAGTTTAGTGGCTAGTCACTAATGCATAAAATCGTGAGTATTCTTATATTAGAGGTTCATTATAATATAATATAACAGTAATATTAATATTTTATATATACTACTAATTATTATTATTAGTTTATTGAGATATACATAAAAAAATATTTGAATCTCAAATATTTTAGCATTTTTCTGTTATTAAAAAATATTTTTAAAAATAAAAAAATTAAATGTCAAGTCTATCTACAATTTCCGAAGTATATGGATATAAAAAATTATTTACTGAACAATACATCACAGGTAAAGCTATTTAAAATATATAAAAGATTGTAGAAACTAAATTTACTGTGACTTGTTTCCTGAACAATTCACCACAAGTAAAGTTATTTAAAATGGATACATGTACTAGCTTTAAAAAGGATTTTTATACCATACACCATCAACGGTTTGTGTATAATATGAATATTTTTGCAGATGTGGTCAAATCTTCAAATTGAATTTTGTCGCAAAACTCCGCGTTCCTTCTAACGTAACTTATGAAAACATACGTCTTTTTAGCAAATTTTAAAAAATTTAGCGAAAATGCAATCCATAAGAAACATTGAAAGGTGCATTTTATGCTCAATAAACATTAAATGTTTGGTAGAATATCATTTGTCTTTCTGAAAAGTGCATATTGTAAAAACTAAATTTACTGTGATTTGTTTCATGATGTAGAAAACTATATTGTTTCACGAATCTAGTAAATTCAAAAATAAAATACTTTCAGAGTCTCTTTCAAAATACTTACCATTTAAGTACCTCTTATATTTAATCTTATAATAAGTAGTTTATTAAAATGTTTCCCTTAACACGATATAATTATTTGATTACTCATTTATCTCCATATTTTAAAAAATATAAATTTTCCAAAATAAAATAATTTCTAATATTTACTAGAATACTAGATTTTATTTTAAAAAATGAAATCAAAAACAGAATTCTTTCAAATTATTTTTAATATCTTTATAATTAAACAGTGAATTAATTAATAGGATTTACCTTGACAAAATTCAGACATATTTTTAAGGAAAAAGAATTTATTTTGATAAAATAAGTATATTAAATATTAAATTATTTATTATTCCAATCGTGAAATTTTCTTCTTTGTTCTCATACACACACATTAAAAATATCTAATTTCATATTCCACAACGTTCTTTGATATTTTAAAGTAATTACTCAAATTTACAAATTTAGGATACAGAATATAATGAGAGATTATAATTGGTTGCCAATTTATTTACAATAAATGCTTCTTAAAGTGTAAGAACAATGCTACTATCCTTTAAATTCCAAAAGAATAGCGGAAGTATTAAATAAATTGGAATTATTTATCCTTAGAATTTTTCAAGTTTCAAACCAAAACCTCTAAAAGAAAATGCAAGTTTTTCTTTGTTACGGCATTGTGATTTTGCAAGACAATGACATTTTACTGGCTATTATTCAAGTTTATCACCGGGGATTTGGAAATGGCTCATTTAGTGTTCTTTTTAACATTACTAAGATAAACCTTAAAAACTGAGAAGAAAATTTAGGGCATTGAAAACCCAACTGACTCCACAACATTTTACTATTATAACTTAAAAACCTTATTAAAAAATAAACATTTATTGTAGAACAAAAATTTATATTTACTCTCAGAATAAAAAATTATCTAGGGCGGATAATTTTTATTCCCAAAAGTAAAATTCGTATTCATACAAGCAGGTAGTAAAATTTTAATTTATGTTATCAAAAAATAATTCCAACAAAATTATTAAATTTTAAAAATCATTTTTATTAAATTATTATATAACTTCTGTAAAATAGGCAAGTATATGTATATATTTTCATGGTATCGCTTTTCTCAGGGAAAATTGTTACTCTTAGTTTCGGAAAACCTTACACGTTTGATTTACTGTTACAATTTTTTTGCTCGCGAGAGAAAATTCGATGATGTTGCAAAAATCAATCACACGCCTTTTCCTCACTCTTAGGCTTACATTCTCTGTAATAATATAATTATGATTCTCATACATATAATTATAAGCCCATTACATCAATTAAAATAACTAATGATTTTAAACCTGAAGCGAAGAAAATTGTTGTCTTTAATTAGCCGCCTACATAATTATCTGATAAGAGTTAAGTGCCATCTTAATTCACAGGCGTCTAAAATGGTTTCCCGTAATTCAATGGCTTAAATACTTGGCGCTCTTCTTAGTGAGAGAGAAATTACTTTTGCCTTATTAAGTAACTGCATAAGTGATATTTAAGAATTGTAATATGTTTTCAATATAACATCATTGCTAATAAGGATAATCATTATGCTACAAATACAAAATTATAACGCATTTAACATTTCTGTAATAGCAGGGCGGAAAAATTTTAAGGGCACATTAATTAAGTAATAATTATAATTGATTATTAAATAATATAGTTTATAGAAAAAAATGTAATAATTATTCGACTAATTTTTTAAAACATGATGTCATTACATTTTATAGCATTTCATGATATATTAAGGTAAAATACTATGTTTAAACCAGGGAATTAATATTAAGAGCAATCTAATAAGTTGAAAAACTGAATTTTTTTAATAAAGTAACACATTTAATTTAGTCTCCAATTGAAACAAAAAAAAATCTCTTAAACATGTTAGACCATTTATTAAAATGTTCAAATATAATTAAATTCATAAAAATATATTAAAAACTATTAAACTCTAGTGAATCTTTACATAATAAATATCATTCTATTTTAATAATCATGCAAACTCTGAACAATCATTAAATGTTTCCACTGTGAGAAAATATGCTATTAACTTTTAAATGTGCTTCCATGAATATTTCTATCATTTAATGTGAGTCTCGATTATCCAAGAATATTTCAAGAAATCGATTACTATTTAACATTTTACATCAATTAACATGAAGATTATATTCTTGGGGAATTAGGACCATTTGCAACAAGGAAATTCTTACACACATACACACACACACATATATATATATATATATATATATATATATATATA
>JAPDSC010105211.1:0-20222 GCA_026290005.1 Latrodectus geometricus | reverse complement strand
ATATATATATAATAAAGGGGGGACAAGAATTTCGAAAATAGGATTTACTTATTATTGAGGATAGTTATTGACTTATTCAATAATTATCAATGATGGTTTTTATTATTTCTCTATTTCAAAATATTACATTTGTTGCTCGAGACAGATCAAAGAAGGCTTTCCGCTGAAAATATATGGTTAAAATTTTTTCAAATATTTAATTATACACTATTTTGATCTCACAAAAGAATAGCACATTTGAATACATAAAATAGTCCTATAAATTATATTTTTAAAGGTTTACACAAAATATCAGAAAATTAGTTTAAAATAGTAATTATCTTAATAAACAATTAGCTTAACTGTTTTTGATTTAACAATTTATAAAATATTTTATCATAAAAGAACGGGTATTTAATGTTTCAGCAATAGCTATTTTACTGCAACCACCTTTAATAAATCTAAGCGAGAAAATTGTAAGTTTAACGTATTTTTTGTGCGAATACAATTTTCAAGAAATTTTCTAACGATAAAATTTTTATGTATCGTACGAAATAAGTAATTCTTCATTCTCTTATTTCTATGTAAAATCCCCAAAAAATATATTTTAGAGTTATTTTTCAAAAAATGTTAAAATTCGATACTTTGAATACTTTATTGCTTGCATATAAAGTATGATACTTTATAAACTATAAATTTCCTGCAATATTAAAAATTATGTTATATATAATGTTCAAAATTTTGAACAAGTATTCCATTAATTTAATCACCTACAAATTTTAAGGAATTATAAAAAAAAATCTTATGTATTATTCGTATATGTTATATAATATAATATAACTTAATTGAAATCTACAGAGTTAAATACATAAAAATTTCAGTTAATTACACCATTTTATTCAAGAAACGAATATACTCGTACTTATTTAACTTTATTAAATAAAACTAAAAGCTAATGAAGAAACGGTTTCAGAGAACCAAGGCAATACTATGCAGTATCTTAGATTGGATCATGCATTTTCTCTGGATGGCAGAATTAAGTGAATGCTATTTGCGATGTAAAAGCTAATAATTCCCCTTCTCAACCGAATTTTCAATTGGACTAAATTAATTCATGCACCAGGTCTTTTCTTTCGTAATTTGTAAGTGTGCGCTCTTGCAAATTACAAAGCGCTGAAATTCAATCAGCGCTGAACCTGTTTCAGCATCGCTGGGTGCATGTGAAGCCTCGTAATTTATTCGGTGAATGTTTGAACCATGCCAACACAACTGACTACACTCATCGATCAAAGACACGATTAGGCGTCAGCTCCGACGAAATCAATAATAGAGGCAGTAATTGGTTAGTCTGCGTTGAAAAAAAATAATATCGCCAAGAACTTGTTACACTATAATTGGCGATAAAAATGGTATTGGATAACTAATTGGCGATACCAGTTTCTAGATTGGTATATTTGTCAAAAATGAAAAATAGCTGAGGAAAATTATCCTATTTTATTCGGCTTAATGTGCAAAACGTTTTCAGTATTTAAATTACAATAATATTATATAAGTTTACTTACGTTTACTGTAACACATTGTTCATTTTTTTCGTTATTCTATTAACTCTACAAGTATTGGAATTCTTTTGAAATACGAGATTTTTTATTTATTGAATTAATCAACAATATATTGTTATAATAAATTACAAGACAATAAATAATCGTAAATACATATTTTTTAGGTATCAAAATTTTCTATCATAATAAATTTAGCTATTTTAGAACAAATCACAGAAATCTGGTGAAATCTAAAAATCTTATTTATAAATAGCATCTAGACATAGTTCCATAAGCTTTTGAAGAATAATGTGTCTGTTAATGAACTCAAAAGAATTGGTATAGCTTCCGTTAAACATATTAATGATAAAACCCTTCCGAAATCTCAATATTTATTTTACATAATTACATTAGTATAACCAAATCCCGATCAGAGAGCATTTGGCAATCATTATGTACCGTACTATTTCATTAAATGCCTATTAAAAAAAATAAGGTCTAAAGTAATCAACATTGGAGATACGATTTAAAAACCTAACAAAACCTAGTATGTGTTAAAATAGCTTGATTAAATCAAAACTCTACAACGCATCAAAAATGTTGTAAAATTAATAACTAATGATTTTTGCGCTGGAGATTACATTACTACTTTTTCCACATACACATAACGAATACATTTCTTAATAAACCACATCAGTTTTAAAAAATTGTGTATGTGTGTGAATTCTACAAACATTAGTTTATAAACTTCAATGTTTGTACAATTCATTTATACTATCTATAATGGTTTTTAAGAAATTGATAGCTTCAATTCTGTGCTTTAAATTAGTTTTTACTATACAACGTTTCAGCAGACTCATTCTTCAGATCATAAGATAACAAGGAACTCAAATATACTAAAGTTATTATTCTCGCAACAAATGTTCACTTAATAAGATCTACCACGAAGTCTGTAGGTCGTGTTTTGTTGAATAAACACAAGGAATTCAATTCTCACTCTTTCCAAAGATATCAGGGAAAGGGCGAGAACATTAATTACATTTATTTACTAACCACCATGGCATTTCTTATTAAAAGCAAACGCCGTATACGTCTCAACGCCCATTTCTAAAGAACAAAACCACCTATCGAAAGCTGACACCACCATAAATCCTACTATTGAAAAGCTAATTTTGTTCGCACCTTTTCCTAGATTTTATTAAAAGACAAAAGTTCACTCTTCCATCAGTTATCTCACGCTTTAATCTGATTTGACAGATATTCTACGCCCAACCTTCAAGAGGAGCAACGTGCAGGACATATTGATACCCTGACTCTTGAAGATAGTGCTTTTTTTTAATTTCCTGTGAATAGTGTGTAAAATTATTTTAGCACCAAACTCACAGCCAAAAGATATAAGTATTAATATGTAATTATAAAAGTAACCTGTTAATTTATAGTAATAACGTGGATTACCAAATCACCTATTAAAACACAATGATTGAACACATTTACAAAGAACGGACTGACTCTAATAACTCACAATCTTAACATATAATTTTGGTTTCTGAACTTGATAATCAATGGGAAAAATTATAAAAATTCCATGTCTATTTTAATTTAGAAACATTTAAAAAAGAGATGCAATTCAATAAAATTTCGTCCATTTTAGCGCTTTAAAAGAAAAACTTGGTCTTTCTGGATTTTTGAGAATAAGTAAAAATACAGCAATATATTGAATAACATTTAGATAGTAACATTCGCTGTATCCATAGCAGAGAAAAGTAACTTTCTTAAATAACGAATGGTACTTCCTTGCTATATTCTTGGTACTAAAATTATTTAATTTTATCTCATTGTTAATTCCCGGAAAGTTACATGAAAATTGTTACTAATAAAGTAATTTACAATAGTCATTTGTAACATTATTCGTTACATTTAAAAAATGTAATTTCAGTGATATTTGAAATGACAAAAACTTAAGTTCTTCTAAATTGTTGAAAAATTTAAATGCAATATTTTGAAATGTATAAATTTAATTTTATTTTCATTCTATTTGATTTATTTCTATAAATTTTATTTAACTCCTAAGCCATGATTGAGGAAAATATACCAAGTAAATACTAGATCTTAAGAAAATTTAATGAGTGAAAAGAATTAATTTGAAATATCTCCAGAGCTATATTTCATATATTTCGATTTAGTCTGAAAAAACTTTCCAAACTACAAATCAAATGTGACAAATATGTTTTTAATAGGATAAAGTAAAGCAAAATGGCTGATTATTTTTGCCAGATATTCTGATGTATTTACTATTTGATTATCCATTAAGATTTGTGCATTCCAGAAAACTTGTCTTTAATTTCCACTTTCCAGGTCAGAAAATTCACTTTAATGACAGAAACATTATGTTTATATATAATCATTTAATAGACATTTTGTTACAGTCATTAATATACCTCTACAGAAAATATGCTTAAAAGGTTCTTTTGGCCTCTTATCTACGTTCAACAATTAATAAAGAAGTTTACAGTTCATAAAATAGTTAAACATAAAAAAATTCAAAATGTCTCATTTTTAAAAAATTATGAAAGATAAACACTTTTCAAAAATGAGACATTGAGTTTTTTATTTTCAACTATTTTACGAGCTGAAAACTTCATTAATTCATGCTATATTTAATAAAAAAAATCTTAAATTTCCTATCATGTCATAATTCCGTGTTCCTTAAACACATTCTTATAATTCTGAAGAAATAATTTATTAAAATATTTAATCCTGAATTAAATTTTAAGAATAAGCTTTAATTTTTTTCAAAATTATATGTTTTGTATAAAATATTTTTATTTTCTAAAAAAAAAAGCTTTTTTCTGCAATATTCATTGAATAAGAGTCGTGTACACTCAAGAAAAATAATTTCTTCTGAATAAAACAACCTTTATAAACATTTAAATGTTATAAAAACAGATTTTATAAAGCTTTTTACATTATTCATGATTTACATATTTTCTTGTTTAAATGTATATATTAAAGTATTAATACGGAAAATCAGAAATTTCATTTCGTGTATTCATTTTGAACTTTATTTTCTTATTTGTGATCAAATTTATCGTGAATAAAAATACACATATTTCAATTATGATGCCTATTATAATTTCAATTATTATTCCAATTTTTAGTACAAAATATTATTATCTTTTTTCTTTGTATGTCTTAAGCATCAGTATATTGATAAGTTTTATAAATGCGAGCAGAATGAATATAAATTTGATAATTTTCTTCCAATGTGTTAGGTATATGAAATAAGTAGTTCAGTATATTTTCATATGGAATTAAAATTTAAGAGACCAGTTCGTTTAATGCAATTAAAACTTAAAAAAATACAAAAAACCATTGGATTTTTTCTTTTAAACATTTTTGCTTTTTAATTTCATTGAAACTTTATGGTCACTGTTTGCAAATAAGAATTAACTTGATTTGAGTTTACAATTTAATGATTGCACTGTCTTTCAGAAGAAAAGCATATTTTTATGAAATTTCATTTATAATAATAATTTTTATTCAATTTTTTCCATCAAATTTAGAGTCAACGTTTAACAATATTAGAATGATTCTCATCACCTTCAGTAATATCTTTTCCATCATAATTCCATTTTAATTACAAAGGACAGAATTACATATTTATCATCAATATAGTACGCATTTATGATTATTATATAATAATTTATGAGAATTGCAGATTTATTATCAGTACCTTAAATCTGTTTTCTCTAAGCTTTGTAAAAGGATAAACTCTGGAGTGAAAAAATGAGGGAATTACTTTGTGTGTAATTGAATGACGGAAGAATATATTTTGGTAGATTTATTTTAAAAAGATAATTTGATAACATATCAGATGACTCTTTTTATGTTGCATTTTTAATAGTTGTGTTTGTTGTAAATTTTATCATTCAGCGTAATACCTATTGAACATTTATTATTTGATTATTTCAATATTTTGAATAAAATAACTTTTCACTTAAAAAAATTTAATAAAAATTTTCGATGATTCTTTTATTCTTTTTTAAATTCATTTTTCAATTATTTTTTGTTTCTGATAAAATAATGTCAAACTATAACAATCTTTATCACGACTATTTTGAATACACTAACTATAATTTCTCTTTTATCTTGTAAAGATACTTCTATTCTTACTTTATTTCAAGTTTTTGAAGTCATAGTTATTTATTTAAAATGCAATAACCAAATAAATAATCATATTTTGAAAATCCAAGAGCAAACTAATCGAATTTATAGAATTTTCGTACTCCTTCTCATTTTACTATCAATAATAAAAATAACTATTGAAAAAGTTTAAAAAAATTATCTAGAAATGTTATAGTTAAATTTTTAAATGAAAATGCATTTTCCTTTTCTGTTTCCCATTAAGTGAATTTATTGGTCCTTTAAAACATTCATTTGCGTGTAATAACTACTTATTCCACCTCGTCAGTTAGAAGGTTATTTTAAGCATATTAAAAAATATTTTATTATAATCATACAAAAAAATTATTAACGTTTTCTGTCAATTAAATAAATGTATAATTTAACTAAAAGAAAAGAAAGCAAACCTTTATTCTTAATTCTTAAAATTAACTTCTAAGTACATCAGATAAAGATTAAATGCAAGATTATCACGGAAAAAGTTTCAGATATTTTTATTTGACTTGAAATAATTTTGAAAAAAATAAATAATCGAAATGTAAAAATGTAATTATGATTATAACGACGCTAGTCTAGAACAAGAAACAATTTTGTAAGAACCTAAAAATAGTCATTTCCCGAAATTCAACAACTTTCAGTTTAATGAAATTGTTTCAGAAATCATTATTATTTTCATTTCTTTCTTTGAGAGCAATAAAGAAAAACTTTTCAATACACAAGAGGGAAATTAAGCACATTTTAACATAATATTTTAATCCTAAAATAAATGAGAGAAATTTAAAAAAAAATAAAGTGCTTTTTTTTCACAAAAATAAGATTAATAATTATGTGAAAATGAGAGTGTTAATATAGATTCATTCAATTTTCAAA
Source organism: Latrodectus geometricus (assembly GCA_026290005.1). Classification (NCBI taxonomy): domain Eukaryota; kingdom Metazoa; phylum Arthropoda; class Arachnida; order Araneae; family Theridiidae; genus Latrodectus; species Latrodectus geometricus. Next base: position 13,653 of record JAPDSC010105211.1, on the reverse strand, counting down.
TTTTATAATGAAAAGAAGTTTACGCAAAAATGTCAAATTACTCTATACATCAATGTTATTATTTTTTTTTCATTGTTAGGAAGTTAAGAAATGACACTTATAATTACATCTAGTTGGTTTAAAAATAATGTTTAATAATACCTAGATATATTTAAGATTTACTATTAAATTTTCAATCCAATTTTTAAACTTTATATTTAAATGATTTTATTCCATATATTTTGCAATATATATAGTGCTATCATACACAAAATGAAAAATCTCTGTGCAAAAAATGCATAATTTCAATATAAAACATGGCATTCTCTCCATTTCTCAACACTTTTAATTACAAATAGCTGCCCACCCTGTCTGGTGGTTAGAGTACCTGACTACGGATGGGGAGGACCTGGGTTCGAATCAAGTCTCGGGCATGGATGTACATTCTCTTTCTGTGTTTGTCCTTTCCTCAGATGATGAGTGAATGTGGCCCGCCCTATAAACGGGTTTGTGGTGGTGTGGCGTGGGCGATGCTAATCGTATCTCCGTGACTTGGTTTACAGGTGCCCACTGGGTAACGATAAAATGAGTAGCAGTCTCCGGCCTCGTTGCGGCAAATGGGCTAATGTACTTACTTGATCAAGAGTGTCCGCCATTAGAAACAAAAGAAAATAAATTACAAATAATTTTATTTATATAGTTTGTATTTTTTCGTATTCATTTTCAGTTAAACTTTTTCAGTCCAAATTGGTTGAGTAAATACAAATTGGTCGAACTAAATAGATGTGCATAAGTGCTTAAGTTTATATGTATATAGCTTAAAATTTCGAAAAGAATTTTCAACTGTGAATAGCAATTTTGTGCACGTTGCATACTACTATAATAAAAGCAATATTTTCCCACCAAAATAACTTAGTTTGGATGCAAATTTATCATCATCAACAAGTCTGTACAAATATTCATAGATTATCACATCAATTCTGCAATATGCAGGAAGTAAGTCTATATAATCTGAATCAGGTTATCTAAATATTCTATACATGGAGTCCAATCAGGTTATCTAAATATTCTATACATGGAGTTCAATTTCTCCTGGTATCGTTGAATTATGTGTATAAGGTTGATCCGGCTTAAAAATTTTATTGGTTTGATAATACCGCTGATATAACGGAAAAAATCATGTAGTAGGTTAATATTTCAATATGTCATCTTTTAAGTGATGCGACTATCAAATAATTAGTACAGTATTGAAAATGTTATGATGGATTGATCTTTCGGTGTCATCTCAAAATGAAAGGACAATCGTATAATTAGTGACTGAATACTTTCGGCGGATGTGTGAATTTGGCTCCCTTCTCATGAAATATTCGAGGAAATAATAAATATTGAGTTATGTAGTAAATGTTATTAAGCCACTAAAAATAGATGTCCAGTCATTCTTTTTGATTTTTATTAGTTTTTCTGTGTCCTTGTTTCTGGAATTCAAAATTTCCTACGGTACTTTGATTTCGATGAAATGTGATTTTTTTGCCATGAGATATTTTTCGTACTTAAAAGGTTTACTGGAGTTTTTATAAAAATACGATCTCCCCAAGTTTCGATATAACTGTAAAAACATTTTCGAAAGTGTTTAGAATCTGTAATATGGCACTCTACTAAGTATATTTAATTTTCTTTTTATCCCTAAGTTTTGCGACATTAATAGATCTTTTGGTTGTTCTTCAAGAATCACTATTTGTGTAATAGGGCTAATGCGATTATTATCTACGATTTGAAAAGAATTCCAGGCCTCTACAGCCATGACTGGAAGGGGAATCGAATTCATACACTGTTTAAAGTCAGAAGCAAAACTATAAGCATAAATGATATTTACAAGAAGTTCTACTTTTATAATATAACATTGAGTTATTAAGGAAAATTCAAGCAACCATGTTGTGGCGTGCAGGTTTTATGATTGAAAATTTGGTATGATTAGGATTTTCCAGTTCTATTACACCTTTCCAGTTTTTCAAAACAATGATTGATTCGATTTGGTTCATCTGGTTTGTTCATCACTGAAAATCATTTTTTTCAACTTGAAAACTAATTGCAGTGGGACTTACAATTTAAAGTGGATTCCCAATCACTATGTATGAAGTATGAATCGTACACAAGAGCTGTAGAATTAAGGGCCAGAGCGCCAAACATTCTGCAGCAATGACTCAAGATTCGTAGAATTGGATGGTAGAAGCTTTCAAGCACAAGCTTCATCCAACAAAATGTGTCAAGCAGCAATAAAAATTCCAACATTACAGAGAAAATGTTTTATAGCATGATCGGATAATAATTTTTTATCGTTATATTTTTATGCAAAAGGAAACTGTTTTAGATTATTTCATTGCGTTAGAATGTTCCTAAAATAAAAACTAAATACTAGATCTGGGTACACATTGTTAAGATTTCGGATATGTTATTACTACTAATGTTTGTGTAAGCGCGCTCATGCATGCACACACATCCGTAGTAATATAATATTGATAGTAATTTTTCTTAATTTTTAGATATCAGTTTTCATAAAATATTTAAATATAATATGACAATATAATAGGTATAAAGAATATATTCTTTTTTTATAATTTATAATCTATAATATAATCAAAATTACTAATAAAAAATATATTTTTATTAAATAATTTCCAAGAAAATCATTGAATTTTTATTTTTAAATTATAAGGAGTTAAATGTTAACTGTAGGAATCTAATTTATTTCGAGTTTTAGAATTAATAACGGAATGGCTTTCTTCTATTTAAAATATATGTTTTTGTTATTTGTTTTGAGACAGAAATTATATTTATCTTACAGATTTTTATTCAATTTTAAATCCAATCGATAGCCATAATTTCTTCGAATAATGTTAACAATCAATCAAGCGCGTACAATAATTTTCTAGCTTAAAGTATACAATTTAAATATATAAAGGATCACAATCTGAACAGTAAGTAAAATATCTTTTAAGCAAATGTTTTTATTGACTATCATTTTTACTTAAAAATGAACTTCCCTGTAAAATGTCTAGATATGTTACTTGAATTCATTCAGGAGATCAAAGGAGAAAATTCTCAGGAAAGCAATTATATTTGGTCGATTTGTAAAGAAAGTAAAATCATTTTAGCAATGGAGTTGCTTGAATAAAAGGTGAATTATTCTAAATTTTATTTTAAAAAATCAAGACAAAAAAAATTCTTTTTAAACATTAATTTCAAATTACAAAGAATTTAAAGCATTCCTTTGAAATAGAAAATGAAAGGAAACCAGGATTTTTCAATTAAATGAGTTTTCCATTTACACAAAGATATAACTCAAAATGTAAGACTATATTTTTCGGTCATTAATTTTTTTAGTTAATGATTTTATTTAATAGAATTTACTTAGATGAATGAAAAATCTGGACATTCCTCTAAAAGGGTTTTAATTAATGAACAGCTCAGCTAAAAGAGTAATTTCAAAACTATTTTAGTGTTAGTTAAAACATGTTTCCCTTTCAAAGAAATAACTTAAGTTCTCTTTAATTTTTAACTCCATAATACTTGAAAAACATAATTATCTCTAAAGGAAACTTTCGATTATGAATTAACCTTGAAGACTTAACATAGTCCTTAAGGCGCCATCAGAGATCTAAGCCATAAATGTTAAGATATTTAGAAAAGATTATGAAAAAGTTTGTAGGTCAAGCTAACTAATCAAAACAGTCGTCGTTGGGTGCTTGAAAACGCGCCAGCCGGAAAATTACGAGTAACTACTAAGCTATGTTTCACTACTTTTAATGAGTACAAATTGCATTGAATTTTAAGTTAGATCTTGATTTTTGATCACTATAAATGGGATTTCCGTGATATCAATTCTTGAATTAAAGGAAATAAAGCAAGATGGCACAATTAGATTTTACCATCTTAAAGCCGAAGTTTTTCCATGTGCAATGAAAAAAAGAATAATCGTTCCCAAGCAACCTTTTTTAATATATTCCGCTAAGTGGTTTAATTACATTTTCGTGCTTTGATTACTAAGAACGTTCCATCATTCTTTTTTTTCTACGAGTATGCAAAAGGGATTAATAACTATTAAATTTTCTTTTTATTTATGCATTATTATACTTAAGTTTTGAAAAAAGCATTTTTGTAAATTTAATCAGTTTAAAATCTACTGCATTGTTTTCTTATAAAAATAATATATATTTTAACTATAATTAGCATACACACGCCAAATACTTATATTTCGACTGAAGTGCAATTGAAATGTTTTGATGATAATTTCAAAACTAGAAATACATTAAGATCCTTATATGTAAATAGACGATTTTATACATAATATATATATAAAAAAATTTCAGAAAATTATTTATGAATAACAAATTATATTTGTGTAAAACATCCTTATTTCACTTTTAATAAATTGTATTTCTTAAATAAATATAAAAATAATGTAATTAATGTTAAATGATTAAATTCATAGATATCAATAAACATTGTAATCAGATAATATACATATAAATTTTAAAAATTTTCCAAATAACGCAAGAATTAATGTGCGATCTTTTCATTTTGTATATCATGAGTTTACCCCCAAAATTATTGCACATAACTCTCAATATATTAACTGTTTATATTGTTAGAAAATGCTATTTTTTAATAAAATTTGGAAATTGTATTACATACTTTGTCAAATATATTTTCTTGTAGATTGAGAAAGCATCAAAACCCATGCGCCTTTTCACTGGTGTCACTAGAGTTATTACCTGGAAAATTCAATTAATTATATGAAATGTCTAAAATACAATTCACAACAAATTCATCATTTGTATGTAATTTAAATATATGCAAATATATAAACTCAAATAGTTTTAATCGTTAACAATCGAAATCAACTTACTCTTATCTTCTCTTAAGGACAAAATTTTAATGTAATCATCACTTTAATTTCTGATATGTTAAATATACATACTTAACAATAAATTTAATCTCCTAAAAGCAAATTTAAATTCTAAAATTTTTAAACATGATAAATTTAGTCCTATCTTTATTTTCTTTTGTTTCAATTTAATAAAAATGAATCTAGACCTTTGCTTTTATAATTATTTATCAATTTTGTATATAGTTTATAGGGCGGACCATATTCATCCATCATCTGAGGAAAGGACAAGAAACACAGAGAGAAAGAGAAAGTACATCCATGCCCGAGTCGGGATTCAAACCCATGTCCTCCCCATCCGTAGTCTGTTACGCTAACCACTAGACAGGTTGGGCGGCTTACTCTGTACTAGCTTACTTACTAATTTAACGGTGAGTTAAGAGTTCTAAGAGATAACAATTCAATATGTAACAGCTATTCAAATTACATGAATTGTTATTCTTTCATATTATTATCCTTCCCCCAAAATAGCATGTTACAAGAAATATAATAATTTTCTTTCGTCAGAATCGCTATTTCCTAATTTGTTTTCACCAATAATAGAATTCGTGTTAATTTACATTTCAAATACGAAAATTTTTAAAGCAAAAGAATTTTATTTAGTTCCCAGCATTTTATTCTGTATAAATTTTATGCAAAACATTTTTTAGTTCTTTTTAGAACAAGGAAAATATCCAAAAACATATTTTGAACCATTGGTGTTTTACATGACAATTGCAAAAATGCTCTTCCTTTTAATATAATCTTTTGAGGAAAGTTATTTTTTTTTTAATTTCTGTAAACAGAAATACTTAAAATACAGTTTACTTCCACTGTGGCAGATTCTAAATGTATTGGATGTGTAGTTTCCTTCGTAATTATGGTAACAATGCCTTATAAATTTAATATACTTCCAAAGTCTACATAATACATAATATGATCTTGAGTTTATTATTAAAATATTCCGCTTCCATAAAGGGAATATTTTCTGTAAATTTTGTAGAAAAAATTTATTCGGTTTACACAGAAAAACCAATTTCAAACATTTCAGCAAATTTAATTCCACATGCCATCTTTTTCTAAATTATGTTTACTATACAATATGTGAGAAATGAAAACTGGCATTTTCCTTAAAATTTCAGCATGGTTTTACTTTTGTATATTCTAAATATCTCTAGTAGCATCAAAAAGGGAGGAAATATGAGAGTTTATTTTATCATCGTAAAAGAAGCTAAGAAACATAATATTCTGACTTAAAAAGAAAGATTTTATGTATATAAATGTAGTCTCGAAAGTTTTAAGTTTAAAATAAAACTTGAATAGGGTTGTAATAAATTGAAGCATTTATATTATATATCTACTATATAAGAGCAATAAAAAGAAAATATTTAACATGTTACATATTATCTGAAATTTTGACATAACGTAGCTGACAGCTTAAATACCAGACTACATTTACATTTCCACCTATTAAATTGTTTTCCAGGAATAGTTTTCGCAGATATAACTAGTATTCACGTGGTACAAAAGATGAAACCCGTGGAAAACTCCCAAGCACCTACCTCTACTAGGCATGTATGCAAAAATCAGAAAAGCAATTTCCTGTCATTAGGGCTCAACAGTCATTTTTTTACACTCGAGATCTAATTAAACTGGAACCTATCCTTAAAAGTGGATTCCGAACTACAACATCAACGCCCAAAGTAGGGTCCAAACCCATGAGCTGTTGATTCTAAGGCAAGAGCGTTAACCATTCAACTACCAGATCAGATATTACAAGGGTAGAGTGAACCCATTGTACTTGCAATTGTTCGTATTTAGTTTGTCGCTAAGGTTTTGTCTTTATAAGAGAGCTAATTAGACCGGGGCTTATGGCTTAAGCCGGATTACAAACATGCATACTACCCAAGGTGGGATTCGAATCCTTGAACTGCTGAATCGAAGTCCAGAGCGCTAACCATTCGATAACCAGCTTGGCGTGTTCGTGTCTAGAATTTCAGAAGGTAAACTATTAAAAATAGCTGATTTATACATATAAATTCTTAATTTGTTTGTCTGTTAAATTAGGTGAAATATAAAACTAGTGTACGAAATGAAACTTAAATTAGGACGTCAATCTCTATAATTTAAAATAAAAACTTATTCAATTCGAAATATTGATAACAACATTTGTAATAAATTTAAAATATAATTAAGACTGATTTGAACTCTGCATATAGTACTTATGTCACGATGTAATTTATGCGAGGTTATGTCTTGCTGAGGAGTTCTCGCTTTAATGAAAAGTCTATGGTTCTTTTAACTTTTTCAAAAATTGTTATCTTTAAGTTAACACTGGAGGTAGGAAAAAAATACTCCCTTTTCTGTCTACATTTTCACAGTGAAATTGTTTTTGAAAACATTATTTCTTTCTTGTGGGATATTTGTAAAAATATTATTTTCGTCTATCACAATGCGTAACATGTTAGAATTGCATTGGAACGTGGATAGAAAGAGTTCCGACTTCTATTTTGAACATCTTCACACCAAAAGAGATTTTGGGCATAATCCACCATCTTTGATTTGTATATAGATAATTTATGCTAGAGATTTCATTTGATGATGTAAAATATTTTGACAAGATGTAAATTAAATTATGTCATTTGAACAGTTTTCTGCAATAAATTGTAGAACTCCTTTTTTTTATGTTTAATGTCAAATTCCAGGTAGTATAATTTTTTAATTATTTAGATTTTTGTTTAGTTTGGTTTTCTAAAAATCTCACAAAAATTCAGCTTCTGTTTAAACTGCATCAATTTAATATTTGTATATCATTGCTGAATAAGAACATAAAATAGGTTTTGTATTTTACTTTTATGGATTAATATGTAGAACTTTAAACTTTTCACGTTTGATTTGCAATTTTAGATATTAACTCAACTATTTTTATTTATTCAGATATGGCGTATACAGAAACTACCTTACGAGTGTTTTGTTTGTTTTCACTGCATTAATTTGATGCTTGTCTTCTACATAGTTAGGCCTAATTCCTGAATCTAACTACACATAAGCATGCATCGTAAGACTTATCTAAATTATTAATTCATAGAGAACTAGAAGTAAAAGAATTTAAATGGAACTCTGTGAAGCATGTGTGTTCAGTTAGTATCAAAATAGAGCAACAATATCAACCGTTGTTCTCAATTATAAAACTATAAAATAACTGAAAAAGTAAAAAAAAAAAACTGAAAGAGAATGTTATTTGTCTCTATGCACATCAAAATAAATTTTATATCATATGAAGCACGTATGAGCAGCATTACTTTATTTGCATTGTAATTCTTTATTCTAATAAACATACAGTTATATTAAAATTATGGAATTTTAATCACTTGACACAATTAACATAGCTATAAATAAAAATTTGAGATAATGTTTATTATTATTATTGGGTCAAATTTTACGCTATAAATCCTCTTAACTAAAAGCAAACGATTTTCCTCAGCCATTTGGTAATATTTCTTAAGCTTTTTTCTATTCTTTCTATCTTTATCTAACAAAAACAAATAGTGGGCGTGTAGATATGATACTGTATAGTCTAGAATCATGAAATTCACTTCTAGAAATGTTGAATGTCTTAGCTGAAAAAAAAATTTTTTTTAACAAAAATAAAAAATGGATTAAAGAAAAAATACTTTATATTTATTATATATATATATATATATATATATATCATTCATGATATTTTTAGATCTGAGATCTCTAAATACAAATATTTTATTCTGCAAACAAATCAACAATGCAGATAACCACTTACAAAAATATAAAACACAGTTTATAATTAATCAGGGCTCTAGAAGTTACTTTTATCCCTTTGTACAACATTTTAAATTTCTGGTTTTATTCTAGATTCCCTCTTTAATATGCAGATACATAATACTAATAATTGTATATACAAACAATTAAAAGTAATAGTAGGACTGTGAATAAAAATTTAAAAAATGGTTTAATAAAATTATTTACATCAGTTGCTATTTTTATATTGTTTTGTAAATTTTCATTGACTTTTAATAGGCATTGTATTATTAGACACTTTATAAACTCTTTTATCGTTCCTTAGAAATTCCATAAATTCTCAACAAGAACGATTAAACAGAGCCCTTTTTCTAACTCTTGAGAAAAAAATAGTTTTAATTCCGTTTCATTAGGAAATTTAAAAAAAGTTAATATTTTGATTTGTTTAACTGCCTTCTATGGGCACTGTTTTCAGTGAAAAGGTTCAGTTTGAACAAAATCTATCATTCAAAATTAATTTTGGACACTAGAAAACGGTAAACAAAGGTCTGAAAGAAATAATTACTTACTTAATCATATATGGTCAATTTAGCTTTATTTAGAGTGGAATGAAAAACGTTCTTAAATATCGATTTTTTATTAATGAAATATTGAAAATTTAATAAAAAATCATTTTTTGAAAAAATATGAATATAATAAACATATTGACAAAGTTTTCTAAACCATTAGTAAGCACGTATAGTTATTTTCAAATCGCATAAGTGTCTATAATAAAAAATAGCTTCAAAATAAAGTAGTTATTTAAATTACTGAAAAAATAAAAATGAAAATAATTAAGTAAAATTAAGAATTGTTATTCCAAAATATTTTAAATTAGAAGCAGGGATTAAAATTATTGAATATAATCATTCTTTTCTGCTCTTACGATGCCATAAACTTAATTACTATCCGAGCTGTTTCAAAAAAGCCAGTTTTTATCAATTAAAAAATTTCAATCTTCATTAAATGTCACGCAAATTTTTTTTAATTATCTTACATGAAGTATAATTTGTCTTTTCAATTTCAAAATAAAAGCTTTGAAGAACCTAAATTTAGTTTAATATGTTAAGAAAAATTAAAACGCTGTTTAACTTTACTCTGAATATCCCATGACAAACTTCTAATAAAAGAATATTAATAATCTCAAATTTTACTAACCAGTAGGTTTTTTAATTATATTTTATGATAAGCTAAGTCCTGATTGAAAATACGTATAAATTATGTAGAATTAACTGCATCTACTAATTAAAATTCATCATTGTATCAGCTAGGCCATAAAATTATATTAATTATTTTAAACACAATGTGCTTGCTGAGTTTCATCCAATTATTTTAATTCTTTGAATTCGTTAACTTCGAAGAGTTCCCTTAATAAACAATTTAAAAGCAGTTTATCAGGACAAACTGTTTTGAAATATGAATATGCAAATTAAATTACTGACAAGAAAATAAATAAGAACTTTTTATGCAACTTCATTTACTATCATTAAAGTTCGCTGTAAAACGATATTTCGCTCATGCGAAAGAATAGAACTTAATGAGTACAAACTAACTGAAAGTCATAAAACTAACACAACTCTAACTCAACAATCAAAACAAAACAAGACTTCGAGAACGCAATTAAATCTTACTCCGCGAGATGCAAGCTTACCACGAATTATTAACGCAATGGAAGTCCCGCTTTGAAACGGTCTCAGGAATATTAACTTGTTTATAGGTTTTTAAAAGAGCGGGGAGAGTTTCAAATAGTTTCAGAGAAATTAAACCTTTGTGTAATCATATTTAGTGTTATTTCTTTTTATGAAAAGAAATAACAGCAAAAGAAAACACAATTTTGAGCTTGAGAGAACTTAATCGAAGAGATGAATTAAGTCACATTTGTTTTGGCATGATGCCAAAGTTTTTATCATTCAATCGTCTTTGCAAGGATTAATAAAGTATAAAAGAAAAAAATATATTTGAATTTTGTTACGCAAGACTTCTGGACTGATTAATGAATTACTTGCTTTTACCTAATGTACACTTGTATAATTTCCAATATTTTAATTGCATTGGAATGTCAATATTGTGCTTACTCATTCATATGCTAAAGCACAATTCAATACCATGTAAAAATCTACAGCAATTAATGAAAGTGATGCGATTATTATAATTAAAATTACTAACTTTTACTAAATGAATACAAACATTTCATGAAAGAAAATTTTGGTTATTTTAAGATTTCTTGAAACAAGGTAAAAAACTAATAAAAATTAAAGTACAGGAAAATTTCTACAAGTATATTTAAGTTAGCAGACAGAGTTATTATAATTTTGCTCTTTTCAATAAAGACCAAATTTATTGAACCTGTATTTCAATGCTGGTTCCAAATACGATAAATTTTGAATTTTAGGTGGCAGCTTAACTGTATTTTGGGTATTCAATTTAGGTACCATCTAAATTTTAATGTTCAACTGCAGACACAAGATACCATCTATCAATCGGATTGGCTAAAAGATAACCTTAATAGTGAAAAGTGATAAATATACTTATTAGGTTTGATAAATTAATTTTAAAAACTTTTTAAAAGTTTCACATAAAATATATTAATTTAAAAATAAATGGTATTGTTCTAGCAAGGTTTTATATCACAAATTTTTATATTTCAGATCGAATATAAATCATTTTTTCAAGGAAATATATTCAGATTTAGATTTGATTATAGAATTTATTATTTAACAAAGTAAAAAAACTTTTTGAAACAAATTTCCAATTTTTCTTAAACTTATTATAAATTTGTATAGAGATACCATGTAACTAACTTTACATAGTTATTATTAACTACAAATTAACATTTTAAGAAAGTGCTATGGCTCATACAAAATAGTAACATATACAGACTAAATGACTTAAGGTAAGGTGTAAATAAAACATAGATATATAGGATGGAAAGGAATAATCTTTGAAAGGAAAGTTAATTATAAGACAGGTTTTACTGTAGCAAGGAAAATAGTATTGTTAGATTTGGTGGTAAATAATTACACCACCAAAATTATGTTAAGATACATCATGATTTATCATTTCTTAGTGAATAAGTAGAAAAAACTTATACTAAAGCCTAAAAATCTTATTCTGATAAATTTATGTCATTGCTTAGGTAAAATTTTAAAAAAAATCTTGAAAGTCACACACATTTTCGATGAGCATGGTTACCAAATTGAGATTTAATTTATGGGACAAATTCAACATTTTACATACTTTTGGAGGAAAAGTACTGCATTAAAACTAACAAAGTATAGTCGTTACAAATAAAAATAATGTTAAGAATCCACAAGTACATCCGAAATTAAAAAGCTGCTATTAGTTCACTTTACTAACTGTAAATTTAATTATATATATATTTAATTATATTGAAAAACTGCTATAAAAGTCTTTTATAAATATAATTTATTGAATCTTGTATTTCTCACATAATGCATTGTATGTAACAAGATTTAGAAAGAATATTATAAAAATATTCTTGGAGAATATTTAGTGTAAGCTTGAACAGAAAATTTATTCAGTTTACAAAGACAACCAATTTCCAACATTTCACCAAATATAATTCCCCAGGCCATCATCTTTTTCTAAATAATGTTTATTGTGTAATATATGAGAAACGAAAACTGGCATTTTCTGTAAAATGGCAGCTTTCATTTCTCATGAATATGTTTTTATATTCTGCAAATTTCTAGAAACCCCTAAAAATATAAATACATAAAATGAATTTATTTCGTCTTCACAGAGAGCTAAGAAATATAATAACACAATATTTATACATTTAACCAGTATTGCTTCTACAATTTTCATTTTTCAATGAATGTTATTTCAATTTTATAAGAAATAATCATGTAGAAATTAATTAATTTTCAGAAACTTTCTGCAATGCAAATTCTATAAAAGTTTCCCTTCTTCAAATATTTTAAAATATTGAACTAGAATATTTTTTAATATATATATATATTCTGAAAATACTTTTTTCAAATACTTTTTTCAGAAGTATAATTGAAAATCTAATCTTTAAGTATATTTCAAAGTAATTAAATATTTTTCTGGAAATGTCTTATGAAAAGGAAATAGAACTTTAAATTATTCAAAAGAATTGCCAAATGTATTTTTTATAAATAATGCCATCAATCTAAAACCCCTGTCATTCGCACCTCAAATTTAAAAAAAAAAAGAGTTTTAATTAGTGTGATTGATGACATTCTGAGCAAAGCCACTTATCATTCCGCTTTCCATTCGCACTTACACTATTAAAATATTTCTCAGTTCAATCAATAAATAAACAAAAAGAAAGAAACTTAAGACGCCTGGAAACCGTCATGATTTTAGAGAGAAATTGTTGCAAAATTACATAAAGTTGAACTTTAGCTGTTAACAAAATATTGAGCACGCACAATACAGAGCAAAGTGGTACACTCAGCAGCGAATCATAAAAACAGAGGCTTCCATTGTTGCAAAGGGCTGATTCTGTTTATTTTTACAAACCAAAGTTTGCCGCTTCAGATAAAAAGAAAAAAAAAAGAAGTTCCATAACTTCCAATATGCCGTTGAATGGATAGGCAGCTGTAACAAGAACTTTCAAAAAGCAGTTTCGAGTTCCTTTTATTGGGTCATCATTCAAAAAATTTTGAAGGGTCCCATTGAATGAAGTTCTTATTTTTACAGGCGGAATTTGCACGATCCGCAATTTCATGTGTTTAGGTTGAAGGGAAAATATGTCTAATATCGCTCGTGAAGTACCTCAAACTTGGTGCGACATAAATAAAAGTGAGAACATTTCTTTCAAACTGCTGAAACAATTCAAGAGAAAAATAGTGCGGTGACCCAGCGTTGAATAAATGCTTTCCCACTTTTTCTCTTGCTTTGGCAATAAGTATGTACATTGAAGGTGTCGTCTTGGATATTTTATGGAC
>JAPDSC010105198.1:0-10819 GCA_026290005.1 Latrodectus geometricus | reverse complement strand
AAAAAAAAAAAAAAAAAAAAAAAAAAAAAAAAAAAAAAAAAAAAAACGTTTCATAATTTTGTTACTCTTAAATATTGAATGAGCTTACCAATTGAAACAGCTCAGTTTTTATAGCTTAAAAACTGCTATACTTAACTTTTAAAAAATTGAGAAACTTAAAATTTTTGACTTCAAAAGTATATTTTTTATTAGAAATTTTATATTGTTAAATTTAAATCAAAGAATAAATTCATGATATTCTAACTAATTCAGGTTATATTATTTCTGATATAGAGAGAAAACAAACAAAACAGTTGAGAATATACAATAAAACTTATGATATTGAAACATTTGGCATTTAGTTGTGAAATTTCAATATTCAAATATAATACTCATTGTAGAACTTCGTCATTTTGCAACTTCTTGAGTAAACTTAGTGCTTCATTCAATATGCTGATATATCATTAGGATGTATTTAACGTAATGATATATTCAAGAATCACTATTCCAATTTTTTTATTCATTTATGATTCTTTAATAAATTGCTTAGAATTCTCTATTTTGAAGAAAATTATAAATTTTATAGAATTTCAACATTTTGTTTCAGCTTAATCATCTCAGATCGTGAGCAGTAACAATAAAAATAAAATTTCAAACATGCAATGATCTCAAAATTCACTTCTGAACAACCTAAGTGAAATAATTTTCATAAATATACAATAAAAATATTTGTAGAATAATTTTTATATTTGGTATGTTCAATTAAACTCAGTAAAATTTAAATAATTTTAGGTATTTGATGATTTAACATTGTTTTAGGGTCATATTCGAATTTTCATACTAAGGCTTCAAAATACTGATTAATAATAGTGGATTTTTAAGCACGTCACCCAAAGACTTTGTTCCCTAGAAATATAAGGTTCAATTAAATATTTTAATGTCATTTTTTAGGTCAACTTTATTTTATGGAAATTAAGAGATGAACTAAATGATAAAAGTGTAGTCATGAACATGCTTTACTCTGTTTCAAAAGTATAAAATTGTATTTAAGGTATATGTGTTGAAACATGTTACTACTTATGAAATTTAATCTAATTTCCATTGACTTTCCAAAAAATTTATTCTTTATTATTTAATTTCCTTTTATTTACATTCTTTAAATATTTCCATTGATGGTAATTTTAAAGTCGCAATTGACATGATAATTTTTTAGGCATGCATTTGATGCAGTTAGAGATTTACTTTTTATTTTATACAAGTCAAAATATACCTGAAAATCATTTCTCTTCATCTAAATATTACTCATGAACGGCTCTTTAAAACTTAAAGGTAGGACAGCACTATTCGGATCAAAAGATCTTGAGAATCGCCTGTCCGGGAGCACGAATGCTGCGTTTCTGCAAACAAGTCTGTCGGAGTAGATGTTTGGGAAATTTCTGGGATTTCTCCCTTGTAACACAAGAATATGGCCTACGATCTATGGAAAGTTCCCCATAAAAGCAATTTATGCCATAGATATTAAAATATATAACAACAGACATAAGTTCTTATGCTGTCCATTAGGTAATTTCAAATATTAGACATGGTTGAATACTCCTCCTAAATTAGTTTTGAATTATCAATTTTAAATAATTTCTGGGAAAAAATATATTTTTGGCATTAGTATACTACAGATATCATAGCAATATTTTGAAACAAATAACTTTATTATCAGAATAATATTTACGTGCATGCAGCATGTGTAAAAATGCAGTAGTTTGACAATTATCAGATGGAAATACCAGCTTGTTTGGCACAAAGCTCTGATTTAAACGTGATAGAACATGCTTGAATTGAATTTAAAAAATGATTGAATACCAGAGGCAGCGTACTAAAAAAACCAAACGTGAATTGCCATATGTACTGTTTTACTAGTAACATGGATCTTAATTCCCCAAACAATTTTCCAGACTTAATGTAGTGAATAGATTATCCCAATGACTAAATGTTTTGATTGAAACAAAAAAAAAAGTTTTATTATTTGCATTATATGCACAGGATGAATTTTAAATCAATTGTTCCAGATGTTTGTTGAAATTCAGTCGGATAGTAAATGATCCTGATCCAAATATTTAGATTCTTAGTTCTTATTCATTCTTGGTAACCTGTGTAAACTAATTTTAGGTGTCCATTTGTGTTTTATATCCTAATTCACTTTTGTCAATAAAAATGTGTCAATATAGGACATTTAGTTAATAATTTTGTTCCAAAGTTGTACTTTGAAAACTCTTTTGTTAAAATTTAGTTAATATTATTTTCAAAATTTATTTTTCAAAGTAGGGTTTTTAAATAAATTACATTTTGAACTTTCCGCAAGTCTTTTGCAATACGTATTCATAATTAATTTTATTTAATGAATAAATATATAGTTAAGTTATTTTTTTTCTATTGTTAATTGAAAAAAATTAACAACTCAATATAAAAACAAATTGCTATTTTCTCATTATTTCTATATGTTATGAAAAATACGTTTTTTATCCGAATTGTAATCAATTAAATATTTAGACGATTAACAAGCATAAATTGATGAAATAAGAACTAAAACCTATATTATCATCAAAACTGTTTTCCTCAGATCAGCAAATTTATTTGCTGAAGTGTTGTCTGTATTAAACTCAGTAATCACATTTTGTTTTACTAGATTAATTTTTTACAATAAAAATATACAAAGAAAAGCTCCAAGTTAAGTTTAAATTATTTTTTCATGGTATATCAAAACAACGTGTCTAGTTTAATCATCCTTATATTATTTGCATGTGTGAAAATATATTTATTTTTTGAGTATTTTAGAAGCTATTAAAAGTTTTATTTGTATGATATGGTGTAATATTCCTGGAAATTTCTTAAATTACAATTATGTTATTTTCATAACAGAAAAATTACAAAATATCAAAATGTCCTAAGCTGTTTTTTATATAACTTTGGCATCTCTATAAAATGTGGCAAGCCTATAAAATTGAATTGATTCTAGATTTATTTCACGGTGAGAAACACATTCAGGCTTTCCATTTGTAGTTAAAAATCGTAATTACATTTTTCGCTTAGTTAAGATTCTTAAAATAAAGGATAATATATGTATTAATTATTTGAAAATTAACATACAGAGTCAGATCTTCCTTTAAAATAATATAAACCTTAAAAATCAGTTGACACTTTTGCATTCATTATGTCATTTGTCGAATTATATCAAAAAGTTTCCTAAAATTTTATTTTTTTTTAAATTTTAAATATTCTTAAGCTCTTAAACTAATAAGCCCCACGTAAACTTAAATTAACTGTAACAAAATTTTGTATGTTTAATATATTGATGTACTCAATAAAATGTGCTAAATATATACTAATTCAGAAATACATACTGGAAAATAAGTATAAGAAAATAAATGCTGTATTACCTCATTCACTTACTCACAAAATTAAACAAGTATTATATTTTATTACTTGTAATATTATGTGTGTTTTGAAAATTATAGTATTTTACATTAAACATAAATTTTAAAATAATGTTTCAAATATTCATTGTTTATTATAATAATCTCACATTTTTAACTCTTAATAGGTAATGGTATTCATAATATTATCTAAACTGCATATAAAATACTCCTTCAAGAGCAGGTTTTTAACTGTTTCATTGCCAAAAAAAAGTTATTTAAACAATTGATGAGTATTAATGTTACAAATCATGCTAAGGAAAAATTTAAAAACAACTTTAAAAAAATCAAATTTTAACAAACCTTTGTTCTCAAACGTTAGAAAAATGTATTCTGTTTAAATGATAACAAATAAAAATCTTTTCCATTAATGAGCCTAAATCAATGGAAAAAATAAATATCATAAAATTTTTTACCAAATAGTTCTTTTGTACAGTAAATTTATTTGGAAAGATTTCCATTGCTAAAATCTGTAATCATCTTGTGTTGCTGGAGCTATTTTTAAAAAGTAAGATCATCGTAAAAATACAATTAATTAAATAAACGAAAACTTAAACAATTAAACAAATAAATCTCTGGTGGAAAATACTTTTTTTTTTAGTCAAAAGAAATTTAATGTTTAATTAAAAGAAAATCACTTGAAGAGAATCAAATAATCTCCTGATGAAGATATTGAAAAAAAAATAAAGAATAATGAAATGAGAACATGATTTGTGGTGCACGTTTTTCAGTGAAGGCACTGAAATAACCTTTCTTGAATGCAATCTGATATGTTTACGCATAATATATAATGTAATAATTGAAAAAAAACTGCAATCAAATATATAAGTCACACATTATTCCTTTTCAAATGCAACGTCCAAGAGCAAATCACTAATTAAGCATGTTTAGTTTATAATACAACATGAAAATTAAAATCTTTCATACAATCATCGGATTGCAATATTAACGAAATTTTATATGATATCCCATCATCATCAGCAGCAGCATTTGCACGACAGCCCTTTGTTGGCCTGCTCCTTCCTCAGAAGCTTTTTTCCCAATCTGTGTTTCTCCTAGCAGTTGATCTCCAATTCTTTTCTTTTAGGATGGAAAAGTCCTCATCCACACATGGATGTAGAAAAATTAATATCATATTCTATTTATAAAACCGAAACAAGTATTATCTTCAAATCCGTCATTGTATGTATTTTTTTTAGTAATAACATCATTTAAAAATAAAGTATAGTAAAATATTAACATCAATACCTTAATCAGTACAAAATAATGGTAATAGAAACTTTTTGAATACCAAATGATAAAATCCCATTAAATGTTACTTAGTAGTTAAATTAATTTACAAAGGGATAATTTTTCAGCAAAAAAAATTGATGTAAGAGTATAGATATCTTTTCACACAGATGATTTGTGTATCCATCCACTAAATAAATAAAAATTACTCTCATAACTTCATAAATGGAACAGCATACTCTAACCAATTAAAAATTATCTCATCTACGAGCCACAGAACATAATGTTCTTTCCTGTTCAATGTGATGATTATAACATTTCTGAAATAGTCTGAATTTATCATTATATACAATTAAGAAAAGGATTCGTCATTGAAATCTGCCTCCATCTTCTTATTCAATTTAGAGTTACCTCCCGTAATTCTAAATTGAATAATTCCAGTACCATTTTAATCTAACTTTATTGTGTATGAGTGAGAGAGTTCTTTCATATAAATGTTATGCATATTGATATGAGTTACGTGCCATTCTTTTTAACATTCACATGGGATCTTGTTAGATAATTGTTAATGTAGTATGAAGTATTTAGATAACTATTCTGATTACCATTCTACTTTCTCCTTTTTTTGTGATATTAAATCATCCTCATGACACTGAAATTCGCTTCTGATGTCTGATATTTGTTAGTATTTTCTAATTACCTCATTTCTTTTTAATCTCCTGAGGTTCCAGTCATTTTTAACCGTTCAGCATATTTTTATTCATTTCTTTTTACATTTCATTTTAATACAATATTAAAAAAATTCTAAGAAATAATTCATGTGAAATTTTTTTTCATGTTTAATTACAATCTTCTTCTGTTTTAAACTGCACAAATCTGTTAATTCAATCCACACATTCTAGAATCTACATCAGTTATTGACTGAAAGACAAAATGCTTAATTAAGTTTAGTGTATACTACATTTTGATATAGTACATGTAAGTATCATTACATTTTATATCGCATGCAAAGAATTTTAATTTACCAAAGGAAAAAAAATTAAATACAAATTGAATTTTAAATGACTTTCTCGGTATTTTAAAAGGTGTACAATTTTCCATTCTTTACTGAACAATTCTTTATAAAAATTAATTACTTATTTCTCGTACATTTAAAATACATACATTTTACTTCTATAAATTTTCAATTTAGGTAAACTTATAGAATTAAAAAGTTATATAAGGTATGCATATCTGGGATTATTTTCAAAATAATTGACTAAGATAGTAAACAAAAAACTCCTCACATGCCATAATTTATAAAATTGTTATATAAGATTAAATAGAAATGTATATTTTTAGAAAAAATTCAATTCACACTTTATTTTGAAGACAAGAAAAAGTGCACGTAAAGAAAGCAATTTCATATTTACAATGTGCTAAATATTATTCATTGATTCTATTCAGACGTACAAATGACATAACAGAAAATATTTCTGGCCAAATGAAAATCAATATATGGCCTATGTAATAGTAACATAACATGAAGCATGAAACATGTATCATTCTAATAAGACGTTCATTATAGGAAATAAAGATTACAATCCTAATAAATAGACTGCCTTTATGAAAGCTCACACGCCTAACTATAGAGGAACTATATATATAAGTGTAAGGCTTTGTAAAAGGAAATTAGTTCAAATAAATGAAACATAAATGAAATTATTTTGGAACTAATTTGGACTTGACTTTGTGAATATTTCTCATATTGGAAAATAAGTCTTTCTAACAATTAAACATTAAATTGATATAATATTATTAGAGTTTTTAATAAGAATTTCATAAAATGAAAGCTTCTTTTTACAGATTTTTTTTTCTTTTCAGTTAATTTCGAAATCTGAACATTTTAAGTTTCATTATCAAGAATATTTATAATTAGAATATTTATAATTAAATAATAATTATATTTAAGAAATGTTATTTTTATCCTATTAGTAACAGTTAAACTAGAACTGTTTTTCTTTAAATTTGAAAAATACTGGTTTAATTCGAATAGTCATTTTTATTGATAGTGATAAAAGTTCAAAAATAACAATTTTTTATAGCTTTAATAATAGAATAAATTTCAAAATTGTAATTTATTTGCTTGGATGTAAAATAATATAGATAAGTTATTATGTTTCTTTTTTATTTAAAATATGATTAATGTAATGCAGCAAGTAAAATTATTGAAAGGGAAATGTTCAAAAGAATATTAAAAATTATGACAAATAAGAAATAATGATTATGTATTATTTTAATGTTTGTCAAATGATATTGAAACCAGTACATCGTTTTTCTAAAAATTAACATTCAGTTTGTTGAAAGTTATTCTACAAAAATAAAATGCATGAAGTAGAAAATACTATGACACATCTTACATTCACTTCTGTTTCAAACCCCATTACATGAAATCTCAATATACAGTAAATGGTAAAGGTCATTTAAAGTTTGTTAAGTCCTTAATGACTTAAAACAATAAGATAGTTACTAAATTCACATACCTAACTAATCATAATGCTAAGTTTGCACACTTTAAGTCATAATATAACCAAACTTTGAAAAAAAGTTATCGTTGACTGACTCTACAAAAAATATTTATTAAAACGTTCACAAGAACAGATATAACCTAAGAACAGTTACAAAGTATTAAAAAACGAATTGAACACAAAAATTAGCATTATGTGGAAAGTATAATGTTTTAGCAGCTCATTTCATAACAATGTCGTGGAAATAAACTATAAAAAAAGAACACAATTCATGGAATCAAAATATTAACCAAATATTTAAAATCAGTTTGTAATGAAATATCAAAAGTAGAATTTATTTTTCAAATCTTACTGATTATCGCAGCAAATAAATTCAAATCTATAAGTAGTAATTTGATAGAAGAAAACTTTATCATTATATATGCATTCAGTATGTTAACAAAATTACAATTTATTTAATATTCATAGCAAAATATTTTCAATCCTAAATTCACAAATGTATAAGTGACTTTTATTTTTTGAAAACTTTTGTTTTGCATTTAATTGTATTGGAAAACATTCGTTACTCTTTTCGTATAAAGTATCCCAGTCAGTAGTGATGTCAAGATATTTATGGTAATGATAATAATTTTAGGTACCTGGTTTTATTTTTGATGACAATATTTTCTTATATCAAAAAGTGAAAGAATATATTTCAAAGAATACATCACAGTATCGTTGCATTCCTTTAGAAATAAAGAATGCAAAAAAATAAAGGGAAATTAACAAACACAGAAAACATTTTATAAGTTTCACTATACACCCTGGTTCCGGTGTAAATGATAATAATTGCTTGTATTTTCTTCAAGTTCCAGTAAATTGAGCTAGTAAAATTTCGGAAAGTCTCCTTTAAAACAGGTGTTGGCATATGTTGTAAAATTGAAGAACGATCTAGAGAACATTCTGCATTGATGATAGGGGAAGATCTCAATATATCTGATACATCTTTCAGGACCAAACAAGGTTTTAAATGCTCTATAGGTATCATATTACTTGATACCTTTTACATGCATCGTTTGAAATCCAATGAACCCAAATAAGTTGAATGCAGAGTTGACATTTTACGGTTATTAAAAAGAAACACATGTGAACGACTGTTCGAATGATCAGGAAATAAACTCAGTATTTTGGCATTACAGTTCGTTGGTACTAGTTTGAGTTATCTCATGTTCCTGGAACGTTATGGTCTAAATAAGCATACTGATGATTGGAGATGAAAAGAGGTATCCTTAAATAAATAATGATGATTCATGTGTCAATTCAGCGTAGGAATATCTCCACTGCTGTTCGCATTCAAAATAGAGTGGTTGGCAATGAACCGACTAAGGAAGTTTATTTTTCGAGATGACACTGTACAGATTTTTAAGGTGTGATGTTGTCTCTCTATGAGAACATTCATTCGTGGTAATATGTGGTGGTGATATTTATCTAAATTCTGATTTATTTCGCTAAAGCCAAGAAAAGTTCACTCATGAGTTGAGGATCTTCTTCAGATATAAACCTTTTTGGTATTCCAAAAAGTGAAATCAGTATGGACAGTAAAGCTTCTACAATGGTACTTTGAATTTAATTTCCCAACTACCTCAAAAAACGATATTTTATGGTGAGAAAATGTCGAGAATCTTGGAAAAATGATAAAGGTACGACATATCAATATTTATATATTTTTAAAAAGTTGTTAATACTTCATATTTGGCCAGAAGAAAATTGGTATGCTGACGGATATAGATCTTTAAAAAGTTTAACAGGCTAAAATTCACGTTTGGAAGTCATTCTTTATGTTAGGCTATATAAATCTGTTAGTGATAAGTTTGCTTGTAACCTTGATGCCACAATTAAAAAAAATGTGTATTGCTGAAAATACTATCTGACATTTTTTTTTAAATTTACTGAAGAAAAATCATTACTAATGATTTAAACGAATAACGTTAAATGCAATTTTTATGATGCCACACAACAATATGCATTTATGAAGGAGATGTATTTGTTACATGATAGTTTAGATTGTTTCTCTTGCATATTTTTAGCAATAAGTTTTGTTTTAATTGTATAACGATTTTAAGAAATATTTCAAAAAGTTTATTGTGAATTTTGAAGTATATTTTTACTAAATAATGGTATGATAAAAATATTTATATTTTTTGTGTAAAAAAATGAATTTTTAAAAAGAAGAATAATATCACATTATTTTTTATTATCTTCTCCAATTTTGTAGTCAACATTGTTAATCTGCTTTGTTTTTGAAAAATTAGAAGTGATTTATTTTAAAATTTCAATCTTTCTTTAAAAAATATTTATAAGTTAGGGTTCACATTTTCAGAGCACTTTTAAGGTTTGAACAAAAAAAATATTTTCACAACAGCCAAAGAGTTCATTAAACATTATCTTAAAGGTATTCAACATTTGATTCGGTACATAATGTGCTAGAGAAAATCAAAGAAATAGTTTGCATACCTTTGTGATGTATCCTTTTCGTTCATATCTACTTGCAAACTAGTTAAAATAAAACCACAATTGTCCTTTGCAGTTAGAAAATTATGCTTATCAGAGCAACGAAAACATTTTTTACACGTGACATAAATTAAGTACTTCTAATATTAAAGAGAGTTATGCTTGCGCACTGGACTAATATAAGCCCCCATTTGGTATACGATACTTGTTTGATAATATTTTAGTTTAATTTTCCTTGCCGCAATCAGAAGTCTCCGTATTTAGAAAAGTAGGAGTACTAAGTGCTATTTGAATAAAAGTAGAGCGACAGAAGAGTCTTTGAAAAAATGTTTTGAATTCCTTTTATGAAATTTATCAATGGATTGGGTTAATTATTCAAAAAAGTTATCCTTTTCAGTATTCAAATCTTGTCAACTATTTCACTTGTTTGACTAAACGTACTTCTTTTTCTGGAGCATCATAATAATCTCCAGATGAAATGGTAACTGCTAATATAAATTCGGATTTCTTTGAGGTAACATCAAATAAAACACTTTTGAATTCAGAGAATTTTCTTCAAAAATTTGAAATATAAATTTATAAATTTAAATTATTTTCTCGTTTTCATAATTTATTTTTAATTTTAATAAATAAATTTAATTTACCAAAATTAGGATTATTTCTAACTTATTATCCATAGTTAACATTTATAATCAGTCCTTGTTAATGAGAGCAACATTGTAAAATGTGGAAGGTAATACAAAGGTATTAAAATATTAAGAAAGATATTTATTTTATTTTAGTTTAAATTAATAACGAATTTCAATAAGGTATATAGAGTGGCAAAATTAATTCTGTCATATAGAAATTCTTTGAAAGTTGTTTTAAAATTTTATATTTTCAAATTATAAAATTAGCTAAATAACTCAGAATAAAATGAAAATTTAAAGTTTTTAAATCTAAACATTTTTATATAAAATAAAACGCGAATCATTGCCACAAAAAATATGAATTTAGAATTATGTTTACAATTGAATCAAAATAACGCATATATAATTGTATTCTACATCAAAGAGAAGAGTCAATTTCTTCATGTAATATCATGTCATCTATTGTTCTATTCAAATTGATAAAGTTTGCTTTCTGAAAATTTTTATTGAAAGCTCT
>JAPDSC010105195.1:0-15119 GCA_026290005.1 Latrodectus geometricus | reverse complement strand
CCCCCAAGTTGTTATAAAAGGTAATGGCAGAGAAACAAAATGCTGCGATTCAAAATTATAACTATATTCGATACTTGCCATATTCAGTTTTCATTTGCTTGTTGCCCATGATAATATTTTGTACACGTAGGTTAATTGGACCGGAAAGTACTGTTTAAAATGTATTTCAAACCACTAATATCCAAGCCCAAACTGGGATTAAAATACATGAACTGGTGAACCGAAACCCAGAGTGCTAATATTCAGCTGCCAGCTCCTTAAACATATTCGAATTTGTCTGAGTTAAATAATAACAATTGTTTTTAAAAACTGTAAATTGTGCAAAGCACGCATAAAAAAGAATAAATTAATTATCCATGAAAATGTCTACCTAGTTAGAAATATTAAACTTTGTTTAGATATATTTCACATGTAACCAAACGTATCATTAGATTGAACATGATGCACAGTTGGTTATTGCTCTAAAAAATGTTAATCGATGTGTAATTTGTTTCAGAATATGTATAAAGAATCTTGCATACTGAATACATACGAAAATATACACTACTGATCCCATGAGAAAAGAAAGTTATTTAGATATAACCCGCAATTTGGAATTTTCAAGCTATCATATAAAAATCATTGATATGTGGTTTGACTTCATAATGCTAAATTTTAACGATATTAAATAAGCTAGGGTAAATTGTAGTGAAGATTTGAGTGACAATTATAAAAAAAGTACTTTTAATTCTTAATAATATGCATATTTGCTCACAATCTATATTTGATCAAGAATATAAATAATTACGGAAATTCTCATACTCAGAATACCTTTCATTTCCAGTAATTAAGTTTCTAGCAGTAAAAATTGAAATAGTCCTGTTTATGAGTTAATTAATTACATACATCTTTAAGGTAATATGAAAATAACTTTAAAATTTTGCAATTTTTTTTACAAATATTTTAAATTACTGAGACATTGGCATTTTAGATATTATTAATGTAAATAGATTCATACGACATTTTTCTATAAAATGTAAAAATAACAAAAATTTATAATAAAATGTCGTAAGATATGCCATTAAACCAGAAACGTACAAACACATACACATATCTCAACTCTATCAATTTCGTTTCAAATAGTTTATAATATTTAAAATATAAAATTAATGACTACTTCAACAAATATTTTTACCACTATTGCTTCATAAGAAACTCTAAGATATATATCGTAAAAAAACTTTTGTTTTAAGAATAGATTTTCACAACGAACCTTTAAATAATTGCATTATTCTATCATGGGGTTTATAACATAATTTATGATTTATATAACATTATTCTATAACATAATTTATGAATGTAATACATGACAAACCTATTTCTAAAATCGCTCATCCATCAAATTTTAAATATGCCTTACCAAAGATTTTCAGATAAGATGTGATTATTATTTTGTTGTGAAGTTTAAATAGAAAAAAAAAGCCATTTCTTACATTAAAAGTAGCAAAATAAGAATGACTTGAAAAAATATAAATTTAAATGTTTAAAAGAAAAAAAAAGAAACTATTTGGCTTATTAAAAAATGTAAAAGCATGATTTTAATATTTATAAAAATGAATGATATAATTAATGAAAAAAAGAGATTTACATTTTAGGTGGAAAAAAGTAAAAAATTGTATATGTAACAAAATTATTTTCTCCTTTCAAAATGTTCTAGGATCACAAAGATGAATATTTCATATTTTGCACACACACACCCACAAAATGAAAAAATTCCAACCACTTAAAAATGACAATAAAACCCTTAAAAATATAAATAAATGCAAAAAATCAATAATGAAATCCAAAGCATTAAAAAAAAGAAAGAAAACATCATGAATGCAGATATTTGAAGCTTTTAAATGTGTCACAGAAATAAAAAGAATTAAGATTGCAGAAAATTTGGCAAATAAAAAACGATAATATGTGCAGGTTGATAACATTTTGACTTATTCATTTGACAGCAATAAAAAAGATGGAACTACAATCAAACAAAATGAACAAAATTTTGTCAGAGGAAATAAATTTGTATATAATATGATTATTGTTAAATTATTTTATAATGAAATATTTAAAAAAAGGAATAAAGAAAAAATATTACTCCAAATTAGAAAAAAAATATTAATAACCATTTCTTAAAACATCACTTTAATTTTTAAGAAGTTTTATGAATGAAAGTCATTTTTAATTCATGACATCTGCAAAAGATTGCATGTTAAAAATTAATTTCCGATTATTTTATTTTACCCAATTATTAGTCTGAAATTATTAGTCTGAAAAAACAATTTTGTAGCTTATAAAGAAAGTAAGCAAATCTGTGTGAGCTTATTTATATTAAAAACACATGTAATAGCTCATTAATTAATTTATTAACAGACATTTTATACTTCAAATGATTACGCATAAAAACTTATACATTTATAAAATAAATTAGATATCCAGCCTTCATTTGTGAAATGCTTTTATTTTAGACAAAGCCTTTTACAAGTGAATAACATGAACTTTAATGAATAATGTTGAATAATAATCAATGCAAAATGAGACAGAAAATTTTATTTTAAATGAAAGCCAATATTGTACTTTAAAGGTCAATGATAACAAATAATGTTTCTTCAATCACTAAATTGCAAAGAAAATGTATTTAACATTTCTTTTAATTAATGACAGTTTCTATGAAAAAGTCAAACCTTAACAAATGAAAACATTTAAATTACTTGACTATATAAAACAAGCTCAAAGTATAACAATAATGGTACAATACAATAATATGAAGTTCAAACATATATTTGGAAATGTTGCAACAAAAATCGTAAGATCCTGCAGAAAATAATTACACATAAAATACACATTTTATGTTACAGCATTGTTTAACAGTTTCAAAAATTCGTAGCTATTATCTGATATATTACAAAAATATTAATGGATTCAAAATTACATTACAATGTTCACCATGCAATTAATTTACTTATTTATGAAATTAAAACAATCAAAAATTCTAATTTGATAAAGCTCAACATTTACAGCAATAAAATAAAACATGTAATGCTCCTATATTTTGTTTCACGATTACAATTTTGTAGCTATTATATAGTGACTGACATTTATATCACTAAAATTTTCTACAAAGAAGAAAGCTATATCAATGGTATCCATCAAAGTTGACACTGAATATTTTAACACTAACCTTGATTATTAACACACATTTTTAATTTTACAAACATACATTTTTCAAGTGCTATTTAAATTAATGCTACATTTAATACATAAAAATGAATTTTAAAATGTTACATTATAAAATTTAATTACATCTATTTTTAATCACAATATATACATAATAAACTTTATAAACATAAAAATGGACAATACTTAATCAGTTTCAATGAAAACCTTAATTCTTGAATATATTAAAAAATAATTAAACATTCAGATAAAAGTAAGAAATGGTAACTTAACAATAGTAACTTTAAAGATAACATCAAAAATAAATCAAACTCTTTCCAGAAGACAATTATTCTATGCTTTTTTTTCAGTCAAGCATTTATACATTTTAAAATATCTTTTATATAATGCATTTAAGAAAGGCTCAATTTATTCTGTGTCTAGAATAATATAAATTCTAATCACAATTGCAATACTTTTAATCACCACTAATTGCTACTGATATAGTTTTTCCTTTAGGATCATCAAATCTATCCATAGTGTGCACAGAAAACAAAGCATAAACACCAACATTAATTATTATAACAAATAACAGGGAAACAAACACTCCCATCCAAATTGGGACAGTAAAAAATGGAACACAGTCTATACTGGAGCCAAATTTATCACCCTTTATTGCATAAGGTTGTACCTGTGAATAAATTTAAAAAATAAAATAAGATTTATGCTTTAATTTATTTCTTATAAAATAGATTCTTAGAAACTATATATAACCTATAATTTCTGAAAAATTATATGTAATCTATATGTTACAAAAATATAGAATTCTTATTTAATTCATATTATTTGAAAATAACATATTTGTGGATTCTCACTGAAAACAAAATAATTTTTCATATTGAGAAATAAATATATAGCTTGCTTAAATGAATTTTTACACACAATATCATTATTATAAAAATTATAATTTGCAAATTTTATTTAATCTGAAAAACTCTAGACCTACTATATATTAATTAGTGTTCATTTTTAGATATATACATCAGCCTTATAAAAGATATACTCTTATAAAAGAAAAAAAAATACAATGATTGATCTTCTAAATTTACCTCATTTCTATTAGAAATCATTCACTTTCTATTAGAAATGTAAAATTACGCCAGTAAGTGAATAAGTTATAGAAATCAAACATGTGTTAATGAAAATTAATTGAATAATAATAGAATACAATGCTTTTTTAATTAAATACTATGTATCCATACAGCTAATTCTGCAAACTTGTAATAATTATCATGCAGGTAAGTAATTATTCATTATTAATGGTAAAAATAAGGGAGAAATATGAAAACAAATACATCAAAGTGAAATAATTAGCTTTTATAAATTAGAAAAGAAACTATTGTAATTAAAGAATTTTCATCTTAAGAGTTTTTGAAAAATATTATTAATGAAAATAAACTATGAACAAAACAAATATGAATGACATAACTTAAGAAATATGTCAGTGCTGCCATATATGTATTTATGATTTCAATTCATATATTTTTTTTCTTTCAAAAATTGAACATAACTAAAACAATCTGAAATTAGTTTTAAATTATCAAGCACAATTTTAAATTTTACCTGAAATCCTTTGAACTTTACAATAACATCATTTGTTTCATTCTTTGTTCGCAACTTCAAATTACCACAGTTAAATGAAAAACCCATAGGTGCTTCCATGAACTCACTGTTTGCTTCCCATTCTCCTTCAGGTACATCTTTGCCAGTGAGAGCTATGGTAGAACTAGTTACCCAAGAGCCTTTGTCATTTATAAATTCAAATCTGAAATAAAAATATGCTTTTAAATAATTAGGATATCTTTAATTAATGATTGAATTATAAAATTTTAAAATAATGGTTTTATATTTTCTGTCCATTTAGTTTCTGCATATAACTAGTTATTTATCAGATGCAAAAAATAAGTGGATGAAAAATATAAAATCATTAATAACAACAATTTTCCTTCTCAGGGAATAAAATATTTTTTACGAATGGTGAAATTTTTAATAAATTGAATTTTTGGCACAATCATATCAAAATATAAATTAATAAAATCATTGTTATATTTTGCTATATTAATTTTTAGACAGAAACTTGCCAATTTTGAAAGTGGTATTTAGGATCATTAATAAGAGCATCAATAAAGAATATTTGCTAAATTAATGCAAACTGTTAATGCATACAAAAAAATTATAGCCTTCAAAACTAATAGTAAAAACAAAACAATTTTACATTGAAAAATATGATAAATTTATTTCAATTTTCTAGGAGTATTTTATTTCTACATTAAATATTTATTATTATTTACTGCACAATTTTTTAATAGAATTATTGATGAGTAATAGTCAGCACTAAAAAAGATGAAAAAAAGAAAATTTTAATCTACATTGTGAATTTATATATTAATACTTTTACGTTAGATACTAATTACTTACTTTATAGTAATACCAGTCACATCACCTGTCATCTTGAAAGCTAATTGCAGTCTGAAATAGATTAATTTGTAAGAAAAAGTTTTAATTTAATATTTCTCTAATAAATAAAGTAATATGTATCAAAAATTAGTGATCATCAAAATAACTTACATCCATAAAACATTTGAAATGTAGAAATCTAAGTACAAATTCATTTAATAAAAGCACAGTTATTTTGAAAATAATAAGGCTTTCAAATATTATTTTATAACATATTTACACTATTTCCAGTGTTCCTATTACATATTCTTTTTTTCCCTATACAAATTTTTAGGAACAAATAGGAATATATATGAAAATGCTCCTTAAGATATTTTTTAAGAATTAAAAAATTTTCACATTTTTATTACATGAAAAAGTACAGAAATTCAGATTCTGCTGTATAATGTATTTCGCCAAAGTGAGAAAGTTTTTTACTCGAAACTTCTAGTTTTATTTGACTGCTACATACACATATTTAATTTGTAGTTAATATTTCAAACAGTATTAATTTATGGCAATTAGCAGGATTTTGAACTACCATAGAAAAGCAGCATGTTTTGGTTTAATTGTTGTACTATGGTTACTTTTTGCATATAAAGGCTAATTCGATCAAGACCTACAACGCAAGGGGAAAAGAAACTAGTGTAATTTATATCTGAAAGAAAACATTTCAATTCAAACAGTAAAAGATATAGATTATGTGAGTTTCAATTGAAAAATTAATGGCAATGAGCAACAGTAATTCTTTACATCAAACAAAAAACATATTACCTCCAGTTAATTAGTATATCAAATTTAAATATGTATAAAAAATACACTTATCTCTATTTCATATTTTAATAATCTCCTTCAGGTTAAGTTCCATAGATTTTAAAAATTGAGAACACCAAAATAGTTTAAATACTTCAATTTTGTAGAAAACATTTTGCATATTTTTACAAAAAGTAAAAGTATTTTTTTTTAATGATTGATAAATTTATAACTTTGGTACAAGAAAAAAATTACAGATATCAAACATTGAGAATAATTTTTTTTTTTAAATTTTTGACTTATAAACCTTAAAATAAATCACACTACTATTTCAATTTCTTTGTTGTTCAAATATTGACTTCTATTTTCATCAGTTTTTAAAACATACAGTTGTAATATGCATTATAGAACTGTACTTATTTTTTTCAATGTATTTGAAATAATGTTTCTGAAGCTAGTAGTTATGTGGTTAGGGCTATAAACTTCACTTTAATATGCAGGGTCCTTATTTTGGAAATGGATATTTATAGAGGTACAAAATCAATAACACACTGAAGGTACCAATCAAATTAGTAGTTGTGTGCATAAAGTGACTGTAAAGTGACACAAATTTTTTTCATAGGAAATACTTCAATGAGTGGAAAAGAAGACCAATTTAATTCTTCTTTAAGTAGACATTCCTAAAAGGTAAACAAAACTCATTTCAATAATTTCAAATATAATCATATTTTAAGAAAAAAAGGTGATGTAAAATATTTCCTCCTTTTTAAAACTCCATGGAATGTTTCTGTGCAGCAATAAAAGCACTGATGTTAGCAACACCAGTGTTCAATAATTCTTGGCAATCATAAAAAGTGAAAGGTAACTGAGGCAATAGCTCTAATAGAATGAATTCAATATATAGCCATGTCAGAAAAGGCTTTTCTTTATTGAACTATTAAAGAAATTTAATATCATAAAAGACTAGATTTCACAATAAAAAATATATATATTATCTGTTTTTTACACTTTTCAAGATCATAGGAAAATGTTGATTATTTTTCTGATCATCTATTGTGGCAAATTATTTAGACTTTCTAAATATTCTATTCTAGATCATAAGAAATTAATGAAATTTATCAACTGTGATGCTTACATCGATACTTTAAGTAATTTGATTCAGACTGGCATTTGCTCGAAAGCAGCATCTTCTTTTTAACTTTTTCAAGACATTTTTTTTCATTTGCAGCATTACTTTCAGAAACTACATTTACTACAGATTTTAATTTTCATATTAAGCACTCTGCTAGAAATAACATTAAAAAAAGGATATGGTATTTTATTTTAAGACACATATAATTATAAAATAATTAAGTTTATTGAAATGAAAATAATTATAAATAAGTGATTAATGAAAAAATTAATTTTGACTCTAGACTGAAATGCACACACACACACACACAAACAAGTCAGAAATAAACTATACATACTTAAATTTTCAAACATTAAAATTAAGTTAGAACTAATATGAAGAAAAATTTATTCAATATTCATAAGGTGGAAAACAATATACCTGAAAAAATGTCCACCTTATTCTTAAATCAGGATTTCATGAAATATAACACTAAAAGAAAAAAAAATTAAATCACTTACACTGATGTTTGATTGCCACAAGAGGAGCCAGTTGTTTCAGGGGGGAAAGTCAGGTCCATAGTGATGTTTTTCTTAACAACTTGAACTGATGCATTTTGTGCATACATAAATATGCAACCAGAAATATTAACAAAATGCACATCAGATACTGCTTCATTTACTTGTAATATATTTCTAAGAATATGGTGTTCATTGCTAGACAAAGTCTGCAAGAATGAATTTATATATTAATGCTAAATAATTTTTTACATGCATCAATAACTTGGAAATGAGCAGTGTAAAAATAAGGTTAGTTTATTTAAAGGAGCTCTTACAAAATCATTTCACAATTGTTTATAAATATTCATTACCATTAAATCATGGAATAAAAATAAATATATATATAAATAATAGATACAATAAACATTTTGATTTAATCTTATATATATAAACCATAATATGAAAATAAGATTAAGCAGTCTTTGTAACAAGCTAGAAACAATAATGGAAAAAATCTTATGTTGGATTTAAAAAGAAAAAAAAAAATTAAGATAAACTTGATTAATCAGCTTCTTCTCATTTGACAACTATAATGCCTGTTTAGCATTCTACAAAAGGTAAAAAATAAACTTTCTCTTTTTACTTATTTTTCCTGATTATAGCAAACATATATTAAAAAAAGAATTTATTGTATTTAACTCTTTTTCTTAGTTAGGCTTTTTCTCACTTTTTTTTTTTTAAATATATATATATATATAAAAGCAAACAACATTTTTATCATTGTTCTAAATATATTACAAAAACACCCATCTTTATGTTCTATAAAATTGTTTAAAAAATTGTGTAAAATAAAAAAACATTCATAAAATTGATTACTTTAAAAGAATATCTAAGCAAATCCTGTACTACATCATAAACGAGAAATATGCATGTTGTAAATCTTACAATTTACAACATGTTTTCTGTTGTTGAATTAAGATGAAACAAAAGTATTATTATTAATTAAAACCAGCAAACAGTAAAGAAAATTAAGTCTTTCAAATTAAGTAATTCATAAAAGCATTTCCTGAGAGGAATGTCAACAAATAGCTTATATAACATTGGCATTTCAAATAACTCTCCAAATACTTTAATTTATTTTCCCAATCACTCTAAAGATTTTTAGGGTTTTACAGTCACTTACATTATAGTTTAAATGTATATCTGAAAGCATCTTATTTTCTTGCTTATTTAGGAAAGCCTCCACACCAGATTATTATAATGTTTGAATATTTTCAATGTAAATTTATACTTCAGATTTTTGACACTTGATTTTAGTTTTAAATTTTATTTTGTTTTGAAGGTAACATTATATTAAATTAAAAGTTTATTAATGCATTACTCAAACTTAAAACTTCAAAGTAATTTTAATAGTTTTTTGTAGAAATATTTTTACATACATTTTTAAGTGAAACAAAGGAAAATATTAAATACTAGTTTAAAATTTGAGATAGTTTGTGATTATCTAAAAGAATACCAAAAATTATGATATCAGACTTGAAATCTTTTTTGCAATTTTTTAAGTTAGCAATATGAAATTGTTATCTTATAGGTGAATCCCTTTCACTTCTACTGTCCCAAAAAATATAAAAAAGCAGTGCACAATTCAAAAGAATTAAATAACAAATTTAATATGATATTTAGTTTTGAATTTACAGTAAATAAAAAAAAATACAAGAAATGAAGGTAAAAAATTTAATAAATTTGATAAAATATTATTCAATGAAACAATTTATATTATCAATCTATATTTTAAGAAGTGATATACAATGTTTGTTTTTTAAATAATTTCTTTTAAATTACTCTTAATTTTCAATTATAGGTTTTCAATTTAATTGAAAATTAAGAACAATCTTTAAATAATGATATTCATGTTCTATTAGTGATATTCCAGAAAATTCTATACATTATACATAATATACTTTTCTAAATATAACTTAAAGAACATGAATATAAGAAAACATGTCATTCTTACAAAAATTAAAATTTTATTAATTTGAAAATATTTTGTAAAATTTTATTTATGGATCCTATGATTAAACTATAGAGATTAATTTAAAGATATAATTAAAAATATATATAAATATAGATATTTATTTCATGAGATTATTTTCCTTCAATTACATTATGTATCTCATTATATAAGATATTTTTCAACTAATAACATATAATTTCATAGTGAAAAGCAAATTTACTGTAAAAATTCTGGATTACATAATGCAATTTTCTAAAATTTTTCATAGAATGTTTAATAGGCTCATAAAATATAAGAACAATTTGAAAAATAAGATTTATATAAATTCTCATTGAAATCATACATGAAAATTGTTAGTAAATAAGCATCATCTACTAAATTCAATTTTAAATCATTAAAATCTAAAAGTGAACTATACATAATTTAAAAATGATTCATAATCAGAAGTATTTAAATTTGAATTTTTACAATACTCAAATAAATTAAAAGGAAAAAAGGATTCGATTAAGGAATTTCTTAAAAAATTTTTTCTCTTATTTAAAAAAAAATAAATAATAATGCAATTCTTACCCAAGAGGATTTGTCAGATGTAAAAACTCCAATTATATTATCAGGAGAATTGACAAATGACGGTTGAAAAACTCTTTTGACATCTTCTAATCGTGGATCTAAAGAAAATATTTTCTTTTTATCGCAGGGGTTACTTGATATATAATATAATCAAATTTGTAAAATTTAATATTTGAAAAGAAAACTCCACAACATTTATAATATTCATAAAAATTAAAAGTGAAAGTAAGCATAACTGCAATCTTCATTATTTTGTAAATTTTTTAGCTTGATTCATTAAATTTTTAAGATAAAAATGGTTTTACAGAAACTAGCAAGCATTTAGAAAGTTATAGTTCTTTAGAAATCAATAAACAGAAATAAGTAAATAAATGATGAATTCATGTTATTAAACAATTAAAAATCTAAAATGTTAAACACCTTTTGTTCTAAAAATACCAGTATCAGTTATATGGAGAATGACAACACATGATTGACCGAAAGCTAAAGATATTGATTGCAATACATTTTCATCAATATTCTGATCAACAACAATTTCTTGTACTCCACAATGAACATTATGAAGCTGTGCAAGAGGATCTTTTACAGATGACAGAAACATATATGGTGTAGAATCCAGATAATTCTGAAAATCAAATATAGATAAAATACTTTATACTACATTAATTACATTTTAAAACATGAATAAATTTAATACATTCATACAAATCATACAGTAAAATTTTTAAAAAAATGTATAATATAGAAATATAAACTTCAAATTTATGGCACAGATTAAAATTATGAAATTAGAAAGAAAATGTAATTTAAAGGATGAACATAAAATGTTTGAGTAGTTAATATAAAGTTTATTCCAGAATTAATTTAACTTCTGTCATACATTTTTATTATCTCAATAGAAAAAAGTTTTGAATTATAAAAGCAAACTATAAATTCTTACAATAGGCTTATTTAGAATTTTAAATAAGCCTATTGTAAAAATTTTCTGATACTGAACAGACAATTTTAAAAAAAAGAAAAGCCCAATAGTTGAGGTAAGAGATGAAATTAAATTAAGTAAAGAAATAAACTCAGACAAGAAATTCTGAGTAAAATTCCTTTAATTCTTCAATATATGGTTACAATAAATGATAAAAGAATTGATTTGATTAAAACTATCAGCAACAACTGCTTATAAGAAAAAGATACTTTAGATATACTATACACACACATATTATATATATATAAATCAAATCTAAAGCCAGAATTGGGTAATTTTTATTATACAAGGGAATATAAGTAAATTAATTTTTTTGTGAGTTCCAGTCATAAAATATTTTTGTTGTAAAATTATCATTTTTTGTATATGTGTGGACTTAAATGTTATAAATTTTTCTTATAATTATTTTAATGTTTTAAATAAAATGAGCAGTAGTGATTTCTTAAAGCATACATTTTCTGCTTGATTATTTGTCAAAATATAAAAGTTGTTTCTATAACTTATCTAGTGCTACTTGTTCTGTTATTTTTCCTTGCCTGGTAACAAAACATTTTCTAAAGACTGAGAAATAATACTTTAAAAATATGCACATATTACATGAAGTTTTATAGGTAGTATGATTCCTTTTATATATAGAATTAGTGGGGAAAATTAAGCTTATTGATATTACTGGATTAGTGTTATTACTTGGTAATTTATGCTATGTGGAAGCATAATGCTAAATATTTTTTAATGTCAAAGCAATATCTGCTTTAAATAAAGCAAGAAAGTATGCACATCAGTTTCTTTAAGATTTGGTGAAGTTTAATTACTTGAGCAATTGCTGCCTGAAAGTAATTCCAATTCAAATGCTTTTTAAAAAAGACAAATCTAATCTGTTCCATTAACTAGTTTTTATAAGCAATAGTTTTAGAAGAAAATATCTAATTTTTCTTAAGGAAAAATAGCAATTTCAAGAAATAATAATTGCTATTTCTTTTTACTTACTATAATTTTGTTCACTTTGCTGAATTTGGCAATTTATTTCAAAACTTACATCTATATATACAGAAGCAAAATTTTCATATTCCATTTCAGCTTGTGTTTTTCCTTTCTAAGGACACTAACATTAAGCCATACATTATTCCTTCTTAAAACAGTGATATATTATAATCAATTTAGCTTAAAAAGAATTTACATTAAATATAATCAGTAATTAAGGAATCCATTAAAAAATCAATAATAATAGACATCAAGAAGTAAAATTATATTTGTGTTTTCTACTAAAGTCTGACAATAACAATAATGTGAGTAATATTCATTAAAGAAGTTTAAATTTCAATTTGTGAAAATGAAAAAAAACTGCTTTATATTTACCTGTAGATTTTTAATAGTATTATTTGAGGAAAGTGGTCCTATATTTGCTGAAAAGTCTTCCATGCTTAACTGTAAAAAAATTTAAGTAAATTGTAATGAACAACAAACATTAGAAATCAGAATTTTTACTTTGTCAAATGAAAAGTTAAATGAATGATTTTGTAATTTTGATAAGATACATAGGAAGTTAACAAATAGAATAAATAAACGCGAACAATATTTTTGTATAAATTTATATCTAATTAAAAAAATTTGTGACATAAATTGAAAATATGAAAGGTAAGAATTAATAGAAAAGTAAATAAAGTTCATTCTTCTATTTATTTTTCAAATAATTAGAAGAAGGAACTAATATATTAGAAGTATATAGACAATTATGTTATTAGAAAAAAGTTTTGATTTCTTAGAATAAAATCAGACTAATAATAATTATTAAATTAATTATTATTAGTCTGATTTTTTTCTATAAAATAATTAAAGATATCTCAGAAAAAGAAACAGTATCCAGTATTGAGAATTAATACAAAAATGCTCCAAAATGTTTAATTATTTATTAATAACTTATTAAAACTATAAAAAAGTTATCAGTCTTTTCTTTAAAGCCAAATCATAAATTGCTACAAACGTTACTGAACTTTTTTTTGGCTATGAGAAATATAATATGTAGTTAAACAGTTTGGTAAACGACTTAAAAATAGTAAAAGTTAAAAGTATAAAATGAAAATAAAGGAATTTGCACATGCCTTATAATTTCAAATGTATTTTTTTTAACTGATTCTTAAAACAAGGGCAATATATCTATCACTTGGTATTGTTTTTATTACTTTTAATTTAGTGTATTTTTCAGTATATAATCAGCAGTAGCATATTATACACAAGACATTTTTTTCAAAGTATAAGAAAAAAAAAAAAAAAAAAAAAAAAAAAAAGCATTGCATAATCTGTAGTAATTTTTGCAGTGAATAGTCGAAAATAATATTGCTGATAATGTCTGATAATAAAAATCTCATTAGATCCTATTTGGATCCTCCTTATCGCAAAGTTGCAATAAACTGAGATCAAAGCATCAGATCAATTAAGAGCAATGATTCTGCGAAGACTCTAATATAACTTATTCATTTTTAATTTTTAATAATATTTAAATGAGGTTAAACATATTATAAAATCAAAATATATTTGTTTTGTTAATAATTAATG
This sequence comes from Latrodectus geometricus, assembly GCA_026290005.1. NCBI lineage: Eukaryota > Metazoa > Arthropoda > Arachnida > Araneae > Theridiidae > Latrodectus > Latrodectus geometricus. Next base: position 966 of record JAPDSC010105195.1, on the reverse strand, counting down.
TATGATTTTCAAATTGCCTATTAGATACACATTTTTATTTACCTTCTGTATATCTTTTAGTTTAAAAGTTACAGAATAACTTTTTTCTTTTGTACAGTGCTTACTATGTTTTTAAAGTTTACTTTAACATGTTGTCGCCATTTTTTAAATTTGCCTTCTCTATAGCATTTAATTTAATATCTGGTGTGTAACATTTTGGCTTTGACATGTATGATAAACAAACTTGAATATTTTCAGAACAAAACAGCTCAGGTCAAAATAAAATGAGAAATGACAGTAGCCAATAACAACTGTAATATCGTTTTGAGGAACTGAATTCGCTTTTAATCGTAATTTCACAAAACTGATTATAGCAGAAATAAGTCAGTTGAGACATAGCACCAACTATTATTTAATATATAAACATAGAGTGCACTTCTTTTTAAACTTTATTGTAAGCTCTCCTGATAAATAATGTTTCTTATCAGATTATTTGTGCCAGTGCATAACGTACAAAAGGAAATTTGAAGATTATTACAATTATTACTTTTTAACACATAATTTGAATATTATATACTGGAAAATACAGTAGCGTCTTTATTATTCTCTTTCTTTTCCCAAAAAAGTTCTATGATTACTAATTGTGATAAAATTAGTTAATCTAATGGTGGAGAGGTAAAATTGGCATCAGTATTAAGAAACTTTTTAATTATTCATTCATCTAAATTGACACAATTAGTTGTTTAATGTATTCTAAAACTTTTCATTTCCAGTTTCTTTATTTATAATATGTAAGATATTTATGTAAGATGCGAAATTCCACACCATTTTCATCAGAAAATAAACTAGTGACATAATATTATGCCATGCATTTTTATTGTTTCTCTAAGGATGCCCCTCCCCTCAATGCTTTCGAGTTAATACAAATTGCACATTTAACACTGAATATATATATATATATATATATATATATATATATATATATAT
>JAPDSC010105190.1:0-21103 GCA_026290005.1 Latrodectus geometricus | reverse complement strand
ACACACACACACACACACACACACACACACACACACACACACACACACATATATATATATATATATATATATATATGTATATATATATATATATAAATATATATATATATAAATGCTTATTTAAACAATGGAATTTAGTAAAATTCATGAAAAAGCACCTAAGCATTAAAAGACTTGAGTATAATTCAAAACCATAAACTCAAATAATAAGCAAGCAGATTTTCTTTTCATCTTTTTAAAAAAAAATATTGTGTAAAAGTAGAAAAATTTTCATTGCTACATATATCATAATCTTACGTTAAACAAAACTAAATTGCAAGTTTAATAATATAAAAAGTAAAAGATTTATGGAATAATTATTGTTATTAATATATAGCACTTTAAATTATTTTTAATTTGAATACATACTTAAATTTTAAAAACTACATTGTTTTTTGATTATTATAAAATCGCTGTATATTCTATACTATTTCTCTGACTATAGTCCCTAATGATTTGTATGATTGAGAAATTTCTATATTCAAGTCTTCATTGAAGCACAAACTTTCCAGAATCAATAATAAGCAAGATCAAATGATTAAATGATCAACAATCAAACGATAAACGATCAAAATGAGTAAGTTTTTGATAGTATTTCCATATAGATGATTAACCTTACAAACAAATGATTTTGTGTTTTTAAGTATGTTGCTGTCCATTGCTTTAAAACAAAAAATTGATTTCGCAGAAATTCATTTGTCCAACTTAAAGATTTTAAAATGCATTTTTGTTTCAATACATATTGATGCAAATAGTCATAATTTTATAGTTTATGATTATTATATTATGCAAAAAATCTGAATTAATAGTTGCCGTATTCGTATTAATAACGTTTATAAAAATGTTATATAAAAATATAAAGCTTGATAGTAAAAACAATTTCTTAATTCATTTTTTTATTCTATCTCCCGATAATTACTGTGCAATTTGGTAAAATATTCATAGCTTCAATAGTTAGATTTTCAGTAAATAAAAGAGTATTTCTACTTAAAATTACATCGCTGTAAATAGTCTACTTAAAATTACATCGCTGTGATTAATTATATTTATCTTATTGCCCTTAAAATTCTTAAAATAAGTTAACATGTTCAACTCAATATTTATTTATTTATTTGCTAACATCAAATTATTCAGTTATTTTAAGGATTTTCACGGGATTGTTGGAAGAAAGTAAATTATCTAAGTTATTATTTCGTAGATTTTTGCTATCTATGAAATATAATTCATTGATATGACATACTGAAAAAAAAATTAAATATTTAAAAAGCTTTTACTTTCTAAGCTGAACACAGATTTTATAATTATTTACCAATAAATCGTTATTAGTTGTTATAAAAAATAAGAACAATAATTTATATATGATCTACAACTGAATATATAACATGATTCTCATTTTTATTGATACTAATCTAACTTTCAAATCTTGTGACTTTTTTTAATAATCTTATTTTGCCATTTATGCTTGTCATTTTTCAAAAATCTTACTCACAATTTACATGTTTAAATACTATACTAATTTTTCTGTTCAATATTTTTAAAGCCTTCTGAGATTGATAATAAATAATAAAGCGAATAAATGAGAAAGTGATATAAAAAATATTCGTTATTAAACATCAAAAAATTTCATTGAACAAATTGCACATCTATAATATAGTTCTGTAAACTAATTTTTCTCTTAACAAGATTTGTTTAATTTCAAATCTCTAAGAAAAAAATGATTTTAGTTTCAATTTGCAGTCTAATTAAAAGTAGAAAATTGAAAAAAATTAATCAATTTTAATGCCATGCATTAACTGTTTAAAGTTTAAAAGTATGTAGTATCAAAACAGGAGAGATTGCAATCACTTCTAATAAAAACATGGATATATAAGAACATTAAAAGCAATTCATTTTATATTATTATTTAGATAGATACATGAATCTAAAAAAAGAATGTAATTTATATATTATCTTCTACACTTTAAAAATTACTTTAAAAATACAATGTATAAGAAAGATGATAATTTAATAGCATGGAGTTAATTTAAAAACTTAGAAAGAGTATCTATTGACATAAAAGGAATAATCATTGACTTGATTAAAAAACTTATTGAAATCAAAATTCAAATTATATATTAATTTAAAAACTTTATCCAGTTTAAAAGAAATTTATTATAGTCCTAATGTCATATTTAATTGTATAGATTTCCAAATCTTTTAAATAAAAAGGTAGGTAATTTATATTTGAAAATTAATAGAAATTTTAAATGGACTTTTATTTTTGAAAAAAGAATTACGTTAACATCTTAATAGTCTCTATTCAAAATGTAGTATTTAATCATCTTAAGCTGAGGGAAACTATAATGACATATAATAATCCGCTCCGAATAAATTGCTTTTCCCATTTATTTTACTACCTTTTATTAATTTAAGTTTGCTAAAGTAAATTATTAGATTTATTATGAATCATTAATTTCTAAAGCAATATTATTGAAATCATCAGTGTAAGAACTTTTTATCACTTCTTCTGAAGAGAACAAATGACGCAGATTAAAGATTTTTTTCTTTAATTTTTAATTTAAATCTTCGTCAACCTATTACAAAGTGTAAGAGGCGAAGATGTACTTTTCATAATTTATTTCACAAAATTAATCTATCTAGAAGTGTAACGTTTTTCACGCTACTAATAAGAACTAAACGGATATATTTTCATTAAGTACTATAAAGAAACAATAAAGATTCGCAATTCACTTATTGATTTGCTGTTTTTATTATAGTTCTATCAATCTAAAACTTATTATTAACAAGATATATAATCAAATTTAAAAATAGTTATAAAAATGCATTTGAATCCACAAGTTCTAGAAATTATAATATAATTTTAGAAATCTCAATTTCAAATTACTCTTTAAGTAAGTTTTCTCAGTTTTAATTGTGTAGATATTTTATGCTATTATTAAAATAATATACACATTTTTTAAGAACTATAATATAAACTTGTCGGAAAAATATTTTTCATAGCCTGTTATGTTACAAGAGGAGTTTATTTGCAGTTATACTCTACATTGTTATATTTAAAGTAATAATAGTTTAACAGAAAATTTGGGTTTGCTTATTTTCTTTAAAAGAAATTGTCACTAATTCTATAAATTAAGAAACATAAATGAACTCCTTTTTATTTACCTTAATTTTACAACTTGAATTCTTCCTGAATAAATGCCAATTTACGCTAAGCTCCAAAACTTAAGATATAAGCAGCTCCTTCATCCTTCTCAACAAAGTAACAAAAACACATAAAATTATAAATTATAATTGAAAATAAATTTTTAATAAATTATTTTAAAAGATTAAATGAACTAATTTTTGTATAGAAGAGTTGCGCAATAATATCTAACTAATTCTTGTTTTGAACAAGGTACTTTTTAATTTTTGCCATTTCAAGTGAAGAAATTTTAATTTCAAGTTCGATAACAAAAATTCTGACTCATTCCAAATGAACCTTTGCCCGATTCATTCACTTAAATAGCAAATGATTGATTGTAGAGAATATCAATGAACTCCTCATATATGTAGTTTGCGAAATGTTTTATGTTCCTATATGTGTTCTGAAATCAGTCTCAAGTTAAGAACTATTTTTCAGAAAATCAATTCAAAGTCTACACATGCTTTAATAACAGCTAGCGATCGAGATTGTAATATTTTGGTTCTCAAGAGACAAAACTTAATATGCCTTAATTTCCATAAAATTATTTTAAAATTAAAAAGAACGTTATTTATAATAATGGTGACTTATAAGCTTGAGAAATAGGTAATCTAAAAAAAATGAGACCTATATTATACATTCTTCTTATTCATTTATTTTAAACAGTGATTCTATTACTTTTAACAATTACATTCCTCACATATTTTAAATAAATAATATTTAAATAAAATAGATAAATAATACTTTTATTGAATATAAAGTTCTTGTAATTAAACTTCATTGAAATTTTGTAAGTTATTATTATTTTTTCTGAATCTATCGTTTTGTAACAAATAATATTTCATAAATTTATTCCAGTATTTTTAAATTAATATCAGCTAAATCAATTTCACAAAATAGATTTCTATTATTTAAATAATGGTAATTTATAATAATAAGCACTATTTCACCTGCAATTTATAACAAATCATTTTTAAATATATAAAAATCCTTTAGTTTGATAGAACTGAAATAAGCAGCTTGAACTAAACACTTCTTTTAATTATAGTTACATAAAAAATATACTCTATTAAAGGAATTAGAAAAACTTATTGATTAATATGGGTACTTCAATTCGAAAAAATACCTTCTAATAACGAAAATATTCCTAAGCTATTCTGGAATGATTAGGAGAAAAAACAAAATTGCCCTCTCCATCAGTATTCCCCAGAACAAGTGAAAGCGAAGGAACAAAACCACTTTTTATGTCAAGATTTATTTACTGCAAAAGGATTATGCTTTTATATTTTCATTTCCTATTAGAGAATACTTCATAAGAATTAACTACTTATCATTTGACCTTACAATTAATTTCAAAAGGATAAAAATAAATTTCGTGTTGCCGCATATGAGAATATTTCAATACATATGAAACTATGGGAAATTTAAATATTATTTGAATTTATCACTAACCGTTATATAGCTAATAACGTGATTTCACTTTTCATATTTTATTGTAAATTCAATTTCAGGGTAATAGGATTTCTCACAGGAATATAAAGCTTTATGTTAAAAAATATAATTAACATTAAAAATAAAAAAGTTAATTAAGACAAACTGGAAATATTGCAAAACACGTGTTAAAAAATTAGTAATTCGACAATTTTTTATCAGTATTTAAGAAATTATTTAAGTATTAAACCTTGTTTTTCCTTCTTAAATCTGACATTGCATTTTTAAGCATTTTATATCAATAACAGAAATTTATATCGGAAATATTTAAATAAATCCTTTCATATGATTGAAAAATTTTTATTTAGATTAGAGGTACTTTTAAATTATCTTTCCGTTGCATTTTTTAATTTGAAAATTGATTTGATATTTTTTCTAATAGTTAGACAAAATAATATTAGTTCAAATGAATTAATTTAATAAATTAAAAAAATATATTTAATACACATCTTTTTCTGTGGCGGCTAATCAAAAATTAAACATCAAAGTGATTTTAATTAGAAATAAAATTTTATTTAAATGCTCGCTTTCCTCTGATAAAATATCTTTTACTGATGAATTTTGTTTTCAATTTGATTTTATATTCAAAAAAAGTTTATAGAATTACTGAATAAGAAGAAGGAAATATAAGAAAATGAAGTTTATTTATATATAATATACAAATAAACGGGATGATAAATAAGAATTAAATATAAATCTAATTACCTATTTATATGAATAATTTCAGTTTGGATAATAATATTTTGATTTCTTCAATTTTAAATAATTCATGCTAAAATGTAACTGAATTCTTATTCTTAAAAAGTTCACAAAGTCGTTTTCATGAAAAAATTACAACTCATAGGAAATACTGTTTTCTAATGTAAATTTTTTGAATATACTATTCCAATTAGTTTGCGAAAAGTTGTACAATATCTTATTTATCACTATTATATAAATATTATATCATAAAGAGAATGATAATATATATAAATACCATTTAAGAACTTTAATAATTTTTTATTTAAGAAGTATCACTCATTTTTCCAAATATATTTTAGTCCATATTTTATATCTTTATATAGGTACAGTTTTGTATTTATTGAGAATCTGTGTGAGTTGTGTGGGTATATATATATATATATATATATATATATATATATATATATATATATCATTTTGGAAACTATCATCCTCTAGCATCTTTCCTTAAATCTGTTTTTATATGAAAATAGATTTTTTTCTTTTTAACTTAAATTGCAAGCAAATAATGTGTTTAAAATATACGGGATCTATTATTTCAGAGGTCGATAAAAAATTATTTTCATTGATACTATTTGACATTCATCATTCCAAGTTTGTATTGATTAAACAGAAACTGTGTTGTTGTCAGCAATAATATATAAATTTTAAAGAATAGGGATGATATAATAATTAAGACTACTTTTATTCATTATATGGGAAATCAATAAAAATTATGATTGGAGAAACAATATTTTATTTGGTAATTTTTTTGGATTGAATGTTACAATTAGTTTCACACATTAATACAAAAACTTAAGAAAATTAGCTTTGTAAAACATAATTAAGGTTATTAATGCAGTAAAGTGTAAATTAAATTATAACTTCAATTATTTTAATCGAAAATAATTAGTTAATATAACCTACAATTTTACTTTCGTAACGTTTACCATTAAGAAGTATGCATACAAACACTCCCCAGAAAATGTTTAAACCCATTTTTTATGAAAACAAATTTTAAAACAATTGCAGGACTAGATATGCAATTTTAACAAAAATAAAATATATAAAAATTAAATTTTCAGGGGAATATATAAAAATGAAACATGTTTCAACAAAATGAAATACAAATTGAATGAATTGTCAAAAATAAGACAATTTTTCTCTCAAGATAGCATAACTAAACATTTGAAGTTTTTGTGCATCATTTTAACTTTAAGTATGAAAATAATAAAGCTAAAACTCACACAGTTAGGATATAATAAAATATTTTTCCATAAGAGACTTCAAACATGTTTTAAGTGTGTACATCATCTCAATTTTTAAAATGAAGTGAAACCAAATAATACACTTGAAATACTAAAACAACTTGCTTGTTTTTTCTTCCATAAGCTCCATAAAAAAAATTCTGGAAAAAATTTTACTACTATCTAATTAATGTACTGAATATTTTTTGCTCCATTTCTTATTTTTATTCATTAATCTACATATCAGCTTTAATTAAAATCTTATAATTCACCAATGGTGCAAATTGTAATCACTAAATGTGACTTCATATCCGTCAATGAATAATTCAGAGTAAATTATTAAATTTTCACTCTTCAATTCATCGTCTATATTGCAGTTGAAGTTGATTATTTCCCAAGGCGAAGTTAATCAAATGTGAAGATTCATTTTAATTATAAACATGATTAAATATGAATTTTGCACTACATGTGATAGATGGATTATTTCCCTTTTTTTCAGTTAATTACTTTTTCCATAGTTAATATTCTATAGCTTCATTCTTTAATTTTCTCGATTAAAAAGAGTTTTGGTCATGTAAATATCGTAGCTTACTAATTGGAAGGTAAATTAAATTAGTTTCTCAGTTGAGTTTAAATTGTTTCCATGAATATTTAACTTTTATGCAATATAATTTGTTATGATAGTATATTTTTACATTTTTTATTCAAACATTTTAAAATATACATAATAAGAGTCAAATTAAATTGCTTATTTTATTGTCACTAACCAAATGGTGTAAAATATATTATTGTATCATTCATATTGTACTTTACTATTCTTGTGCAATAATTTGTAAATTATAAGAATTGATGCTATATTGTTACTATGACTTGAATTTTAACATTTGAAAATAGACTAAGAAAAGAAATAACATTTAAATAAATATGCTTACTTAATAAAATATTTAATGCACTTTCTGTTATTTAAAAATGTTTGTTATTGCTAAACACAAGTTAGAATTGTATGAAAAAAATTATAAGCAAGATTTTAAGAAACAAATAAATAAAAATAGCATTATCTTACTTTTAAGTTTTTCTAGTCATTCAAACTGACAAACTACGTCCTCAGATAATTTGCTGTCAAAACAAAAAACTACTTACAACTAATTTAATAATACACCCGGCTGAAATCAATGTGATTAAAAACAAAACATAGTTAAATATTCTTAACTTGAAACTCGTATCATTTATATTAATAAAAAACACTTTAGAATTTAAATTAAAAAATAGATTTTATTAAACATATTTGAAAAAATATTCTTCAGATATTAAAAAAATATCTTTTTATTGCTCTTTCATGTTATTAATTTTTTTTAAATAATAATAAAATGCAGCACTAATTTGTTTTAGAATTGATTTCGTTGTTGCTATCTTGTGCCATATCTAGGTTGGCAACATGGGGTGCGCAGGTCCATTTTCCCAACTGAAACGTAATTTGATGTGGAGTCCGACTTCCTCAGTACATACATGCCATACGTACCCGTTTACAGTGTAAGCAACCAGTTACACAATGAAAGAACAAAGACGGGAGAGAGAAAGTACAACCATGCCTGAACAGGGTTTCGAACTCAGGACCTCCCCCATCCGCAGTCAGGCATTCTGACCACTAGAAAGGATAGGCGGTAGTTGACTTCGTAGAGTTGTAATTTAAATTCTTTATTTTCCAGATATGAGCCACTATTTGTTTCATAATGTTCATATGTCGTTTCATTTGGTTTCTCAACAATCTAACAAAAAGTTGGGAATTTAAACATAACAGAGCAGCTTTATAAGAAAAATTATTACATCTAAATAAAATTAAAATAAATGTGCTTAGTTACAATTTCAATTGACACACCGTAATGAATTAAAAATACCATTACCAGAGTTCAATGCTACAAGTTTTAATTCCAAAAATCTTATATGAGTTATGCATTTTATAATGAAATTAGGAATAATGAAAATGCATAAGAAGTAACAATAAAATGTTAATTAAATTATTATGCCAAAATGAGCATTTATTTTTTTCTTTTCTTTTCTGATCATGATTAAAAAAATATTATTCATTGAGTATTATCGTTTCTGGACTCAAAAATCTCGCATTAAAAATTCATCTGTACATTCATAATACTTCACATTATTATTTACTTCGGAATACAGTGTGATGAATACACTGCCCCATTGTTAACTCGATAAAATATCCTCAACAACTGACAGTGAAAATTCGCAGCAAAAATTAAATATGAGACCCGATATGTGAAGCTTAAGTCCTGAGAGAAGAAAATAACACTTTTGTTCAAAATGAATTTAGATTCATCTTTAGACAGTAGAAAAAAACCCAACTGTACTTAATATCATTTTTAAAGAGAATCAAATAGTGAATAAAAGAAGTTAGTACGATGATTTTTCTGCAATCAAAGTTTTTAAACATTTCAGCTAATGACAGGATAAACAACTTTATATTATTAGAGAAAAATGGCACTCAATTTACTAAGAAATACATTTATAAATATAAATTCTTCTTTTTCATAATTTATCCAAACCTTTTTGTTAAATTTTACAAATTTTACTAATTTAAATTTAATATTTTCATGTGCTGGCAGCCAATGCTACAAGGAACCATGGTAATAAGTTTCAATAAATAAGTGAAATTTTGATATTATCATGTTAAGACAGAGCCCGAATTCTGAAAAATTTAAGCTCTTATAAGCTCTGAGAATAATTATCGATATGATGTATCACAATTCTAAACAAATGATAATTGTTTGAAGGTAACTGTGGCAAGTGAAGAATTATAACTAAAATACATCATTAAATGTAATGTCAAACTGGCCTTTCTTAGTGCGCCAAATTGCTTTATTCTAGAATGCATTTTGTGAATATTTTTCAATTTCATTAATTCTTAGTACTAGTAGAAAAGTTATCGAATTATTGAATGAAGGGAATTAAATTACTTTTTCTAATAAAGGGAAACTGGGTTGCTGAGTTCAGTGGGTTGAAGACGCATCCACTTAAAATAAATTATAATTAGTTCTAAAAATTAAACTTAATCCATAAATTATACATTGATTACGCAAGTTAATGTATACATTATTATAGATTAATTTCACAAATTATACATTATTTTATACATGTGCAGGTTAATGTATAATTTATGGATTAAGATTTCAATTGAATTTTTGTTGAAAATGTATTTGGTTATCTAGGAAATAAAAGTTATAAGCACCGCTTTATTGAAGAAATATTTATGAAATTATTAAAAACAAAAACTATGTTTAAAGATAATTATCCGTTCGCGGCCTAAATTTTATGGTAAATTTAAGCTACTGAACTATGAGATTAGTTATATAATTAAGTATTAACTAAATTTTTTATTGAAAGTTGATCATTTTTATGAATCTCATAAATATGATGTTTTGTTATAAATAGGCTCTTAAATTTTGATTTTCTTCAGTGAGAAAATTTGATACTGAAAATGCAATTCAAATTCTAAAAAAAAAATATAAATGAAGACACAATTTTAATGAAATCATTTCTCGTTTATGTGTATTTCTACAAAAAAACATACATATTTCTTTTAGATATTTTACTTAAATACATGTGTGTTAACTTATTTTACGTAATTATTAAGAAAATTTTTATTTAATACAAAATAACAATAAAAAGTTTTAAAAAGTATTTTCCGCCGTTCATAAATACAAAGCCCTATTCTTAATTATTGAGAATTTTCTGAATTACAAAAACAATACTGATTTTTAATTAAATTAAACAGTGTGAAAACAAATAACTTGATAAAATATTTCTATTAAAATTCGAATAACTTCATACTAAAATTTTCTTCCAATTATTTTTAATATTGTGATTTTTACGTGTATTTTATATATAAGAAAAATATTTCACATTTTAAATATGTCTCTAAAAACTATTCAGTTAATATTTGAAGAAATATATCATGTTTAAAATTTAAAAAAAAACTACTAAAAATTTCTGTAAGCTGCATCAATTCTAAATCTCTTGAATATTGTCAAAATAAATAACGTATATTGTGTTTAAAACAAGTTTACTATAAAAATATTCACTATTTTAATTACTATATTAGTTCATGCAAATATTTGTCTAATTAATTACATTTGAAGAACCAGATTTTTCTACTTTTTATCAGTGCTTGAATTTTATTAGCTTGAACTAAAGACTACTATACACATTTTTAGCTATTATTTTATATTAATAGAATAATATTATATTACATTTATAAATTAAATTATTTTTAAATATCCGTATATTAAAACTGTAAGTATTTTAAGTTTATAAATATGTTATTTAATTAAATTAACTTAATTATTAATAGTATTAATTATTAAAACTAATTACTTGAACTAAGAATTAAGACATTTCAGATGCTGTATTTAAAAGTATGTCATGGATTGAGTTAGACTTTAATACTCCGTTGTTATGAATAGAAAGTGTTAAAACTATTTTATATATTATAGAAGCTGTTGTGTTTTGAATATTTTAATAATATTATTAAAGATACTTTGTTAAAATTTTATATACATGACTTTCGAAAATTTAATTCATGGTGTTCTACTCTTATTACTTGTTACTGTGAAGAAGCTTGTTAACTATAGTTTGAATTAACTTCAATTTTTTATTATTTTAAATATCCTGTTAATTATACCAGCTCTATATTTCACCATAATAAGGTTTATAGTACAATGCTACTGGGAAATTTATAGTCCTTATTTCAAAAGAATCGAGTTTAAACATCTCAAATATTATAAATAATGAAAGTTTTTCTTGAAATTAAAATGTTATTTTTAAAAATTTACACATATTTTTCCTTTTCTTATATGGGTTCAAAATGTATTTTTATGCATCCATGACAGAAGTGATATGTGTATGTACCAATCACTCAACAGTTACTATGCCGTACAAACGTAGATATTGAGAAGTAACATAATATGATATAACATAATGTAATAATGTGTTGAAAATAAATGTTTGTGCATTTTGTAAAATATTCCAAACTATATTTAGATTTGTAATTCTAAAGAAACTAAATTATTAACAGCTGTATTCAATAACTTAGAATAAAACAACATAGGCTTTACAAGAAATTTTGGAATATATTTTATTTAAACTTGAGAAACGGTTTCAAATACAAATTTTTTATTTCAGATATCCTAGTAACTAGAATATTTTATTTTTAAATTAAATTATTTTACCTTTCTGAGTCTGCTTCAGAAAAAAAATTCTCAGTTTACAGTATTGATTCAAGATGAAAATCATGTAGTTTTATTTCAATTTTTTTATCAGTTGTAGTTTACATTTGTTGACTGAAATGCAGTAAATTTTACTTTATGATTTCTTTTTAATTGTTATAATTAAGGAAAAAAAATTACTCATGGGTAAACATCCTCTATTTCTTTTCCTTTGAAATTAATATAAGAAATTCGTTATAAAATGCTCAACAGTGGTTCAACGTATAAAGTCATAATAGAGACGTGATTTTACTCTACATCCACAATACCCTTAGAAGCTGGTATCCAGGCTTCCATTTTCATAGTCCTCATCTTGCACACGGTCCACTTAAATGCTCCCATTGGCGAAACAAGAGGGGAGCGGGCAGCCAGATGAACAAACACAGAATATTCTCGAGGGAGTGCATTAAGCAATTAACTGAAAATTGAGCCATCCCTGTTTTGACAGGAGGCACCATGTTACACACTCATTTTCAGTCTTCAAACTATATTGATATTAACTAATTCTATTTAAAATCCATGTAAGAAGGATGCAGCTGAGGGAATTAAACTCCGGAAAAGTTAAGGACCAAGCAAAACTAATTCAAAGCGCTTAAGCATAATTTGTTCATCACAATTTTAAACATTATCTGCTTCTGTTATACTTGTCATATAGTAAAGAACTTACATAATGGATATCCTAAAGTTCTGTATCAGGAATTGTATCTTAATTAAATTTTAATGTTTATTCAAAGACTGTTCTTCGTTCTTAATTTTCATTAACATTATTTTTGTATTTTTATTTATAAAAAATTCCCCTGCGCATTAAACATTTATGCGATTTATATATATAATGTTATTCATAACCAAATTTAATGTTGCCTAATGTTATGGTTTGTAAATTTTGAAAGAAACATAACCACCTATGTGCTCGCCTCGTCAATTACTTAGAAATCAAATTGATAATGTGGTGATCTAAGTGTTTCGTACAGAAGAAAAGGAACATGAAAAATAACTTAATAATATAATATAATAAAAATATGTTTATTATCAGAATTAAATTAACTTATTTCATTTACGTATAGTTTAATAAATTTATTTAGTTATATGTTACAATGGAACTACTTTGATATACCCCCAAATCGTAAATTTGGTGACTTTTTTTCTTGCCAAGATGGGTTTTCAATAAATACAAATAATTAATAACAAAAAAAACTTTAAAAAAAAAACTAAAAAAATTGTAAAAAATACAAGAAAATACTAAATTTGACAACAGTAAAAATCTAAAAGCTGAAAAAACCTAAATTGGCAACACCAAAACAAGAAACAGCTACCCTAAAAAGTCCGTAGGGAGTGCCAGATTTGGCGCTTAATTTTTTTTTTTTGGGGGGGGGGGCGGGGGTGGTATATCAAAGTTGTTCCGTTACAATTATTATTGAAAATTAGGAGTGACAACTGTTATTAATTGTATAATTTATCATAATTTATTATTTTTTATTTTAATGATTTTGAAAATTGTTAATTAATAAAGAAGAAAAATTGTAAATATTTCCACCAAAATTTCAGAGCAAATTTTGTGAACTATTAGAGCTATACTGAAGAAATCGGGCTGAAGAAAAAAAAAGCATGGTGACCATCGCTACTGTTTGACTCTACCTGGCTGACGTGAAATATACTTGATCCAGCGAGAATGATACATAATTAGTCGAAGAGAATGTGAAGTACAATTCTGCGATTGTATGTACTTGTCTTGAGAGCGTTGCTGATCTTGGTATTTTTGGCAGAGGGTAGATTGCAATGGTCCTAGGAATCAGAATGAGCATCTCAAAAGCTATACTAATTGTCAGATATTTTCAAACAGTTTTTATGAGTGACTAGTCGCAAAGTCCAGTGAACGCATGACGAAAAGACCAATAGCAGAAAAACTTAGTTAGACATCTACTCATCAGTTACGCTCTCAAGTCAGGTTATTCCACTTAGGAAAATATCAATAGCAAAATATCAATTATAGAATTGAATCGAGTGGCTCAGAAATTTCTCTTGGTTATGAGTCGTATTAGGTCATCAGTTGAGTTACTGTCATCCTGTTTTACCAACCTGGATAGCTACTAACGACCTGTGTCGTTAAGGATATATGTGCATCCAACATCACTGCGTTTGAAACTACTTGGCATAAGTGTTCACTTCCACAACTTTTGTGAGCAGCAAATGAGGCTTGCAATTTCAGAGACGTTTATTTTGAATTCCTGGAGCATTACAATCTGTCATTTAGTTCATTAGTTTTTTCCATGACACACATAATCTTAGGAAGGATGATTATGTGTCTCCTTCCTGAGATTACGTGAGTCCGTGACAGATTACATAACATTCCCGCTCGATCAAGTGCCTTCTACTTCATCTAGGTTCACTCAATATGAAACGGTGGGAGTTGTCACTATGTTATGGCTTTTCAATACATTGCACTTTTTTCATTCATGAAAAGGTGCTATTATGAGGCTAAGGTAATTGTATAAAATTCTCCCATTATATAATTTTGAATGACTATAGCAGTAAAAATAATTAAGTGTCAAAAATTAAATTTTTATCATCCCTCGGAATTGAGTTATTGTTTGATATTAAGAAATGTCCATATTTTCATCAATCTATATTATAGTCAAAATATCTGATGTAAATTTTGATTAGAAAACTTTTTTCCCACTACATAGAGAAAATTTTTAATTTTATGAAAACTTTATTTAAAAAAATTTGGTTTTAAAATGACATCAGTTACAAGACAATTGATTTGAAAAATGATTCATAACAAAAGAAAATAAATAAAAAGTCATTGGTTTCAAGAAGAAATTTTAAAAAAAATCTAAATTTCAAAAAATCACTAGGTAAAGCATTTTTAAATATTGATATCTTTATGTTATCTGATATATAAAGAGACAAACTAACTTAAAAATTTCGAACTAGGCACGACATCAATTTTTATGTAATGAAATTTTGAAGCAGCTGTTTTTCTTTCTTTATTCTTTCTATCGAAACTTGATTAAATTAACCAAACAAAACTTTTTTGAGTAAAAAGCTCAGTTTCACTCAAAAGGAAATTTTATAAACTTTTGAGCAAAAAATTGAGTAAAATAAAATTTCTAAGACTCAAAGTTTTAACTTTTAAATAAACTTTTGAATTATTTTTTATTTTTGGGAAGTAATCCTGGTCATATGGGAAAATGATAATCAAGTTTGTGGCAATAGATTATAAATGAGAATTCAAATTTTCATAGTATACAGATTTTTTTGGTGAGCATATATGTACTTTGGTGATCAGTATGAAATACATTATTATTGTTCTATAAAAAAATAAGGCTAACCTATTAATTAGCTGGAATATAGCAAAGTTACTTTCATCGCAAGCTTATAGATCAATAAAAGCATGAAAATCAAGAAACAAAAAGTATTGTGTATATGAACATAATAAAAACACAAATAAAAAATAATTTAATTACATATTTTTATTGAAGAGAAATTATGAATAGTTTGTAATTCTATTAAATTAATTATAAATGAACTAAAGAAAAGGTAATCAATAAATAATAAGCATTTTTTTTTTCATGCTTGAGCAAATTTAGCTTTCAGCTTTATATTGCGTAAGCAAATAAATGATGATCAAAACAGTAAAAACAAAGGAATATGATTAGATATTGGTCATTGAATGAGAATATTGGTTATTTCAATTTCACATTTCAGTATGAGGATAACTTTAAAGTTAGTGTTAAGATATCAATTCACTTTCGAGGCACAATTATCAAATGTATTCCTTGAAATAGGGATTATTTTTAACTGTAATTTTAACTGGGGAATTGTTTTTAAAATGTTCTTAAATGAATAAAGTTGAATATCGTGTTTTTTTAATAAATTTTAAAGCTGTTCTCAAATAAAATTAAGGACATTTGTATAACTTTCATTTCAATACTTGCAAAAAAAAATTTGATGGAATATATTGTTTCAAAAACTGAAAATGTAAATATATTTGTGAAAAATATGTCCCTTTTTGTCCACATTTTGAAGGAAAAAGTATGTTCGGAAATATTATCATCCCATCAAAAACAAAATTAAACACAAATATTTTTTTCAATATTTTTTAATGAAATGTAATATAATTTATTTTAGCAACTAAGACAGTTTCGGGAAATTTAAATCAATCATTCTGAATTATTCAAATTTTCTTAGAAAAATAAAGGAAAATTTCTGGGGCAATATGTAATTTGTTTCCTAAAAATTCATACCATTTAATTTCGATTTTATTTTCATATAAAACGAATATAGTATCTCCTATTCCTTCTCTGAATTGAGATGTCAGAAAATAAATTACAGTAAGTGATTAAAATATATGACTGAATTTACACCAGAAATTTATTAACTTTCATTTCTAATTTACAGCTTTTTCAATAACAGTAGAAGATGTGTTAGAAATTTTTCTTTATTTTTTTGTTTTGTATTATCAATCTTTAATTTACATTATCATTGTGTATCATAAATTATCATTTTAATTAATATTTGTTACCTGATAGTTTTACTGAACATTATTTTAGAATTGTTAACAAAGAAATATTTTTTATTAAAAAAAAAAATTTGATGACATAAAATGTAATATTTAAATATTTTGTTATTTGAATATGCATAACACATTTTAATTTGACTTCGTTGCTTGCTATATAGATCATATGTTTTTTCACAGTCATGTACGTTGTTTTGTGAGAAAGACATTAGAAAATAAAATTAATCTTCAGTCTTGCTTATATAAAACTATACTGCATAGGTAAAATGCAGTTTGGTGTTTAAGTTATTCAAAATGTGATAGCACATTTAAATTCTTTATTTTTAATTTATTAAACCAAATTTTTTTAATTAAATTTCAGTGCATACTGAATCAACCTAATCATCTATTTTTTGTGATCATTTAAATTATGTGAAATTCTTATATGATTATTTATTGATAGAAAAATGACTGATCGAAATATAAATATTTACATTTTAATAGAAAATTCCCAATTATTTCCTCAGTATTTACTAAGAGTTTCGAAATTAAATTATATGCTATACATTCAAAAAATTGGAAACGGAATCTTATTAATTTTTTTAAATTAAAATGCTCATGAGTAATGATTGGAATGTTATTGTTTATTATTTTCCCACTTTTCAAAAGAAAAAACTTAATATTTAATTAAATAGTCCACATATTGGAAGAAATATTGCATTGAATTCATCATCACGCATTCATCTTTCTGTCTAAAGGGAATCTACTTTATATGCAAGAAAACATGCATCAAAACTAGCAGGAACTTCGGCAGAAGAGATACATCTATGCATCATAAAAACGCAGAAGTCGGATGCTCATTCTGGAAACTAATTAATATTTGAAGTTAAGAGAGCTGCAGGTTTGAAGCTCTGGAATTAAATTCTTTCTGACTAGGATAAAAAAAATCAACTGATGTGTTGATTTCCATGCTGTATTTCTTCCATTAAAATGGACTTCGCTGGGGATGTTTGTAAAGAGTAAAACGTTATCTCGAAATTATTGATTTTCTGAAAATCAATTACTGAAGGTCTGGTAACTATTGACAGGAGTTTATTTTTACTCAAATGGCAAGGCTACCTTAGTTAACATCTAAAGAAACCAGTCAATTGTATTTTGTGAAATATTAATATGTGATTCTTATATTAATATTCACGTTCTTTTATATTAACATAAAAATTACTTATATTCAATGAATTAAAAATTTTAGATAAGATTTCCTTTCCTTCAATCTTTAACAATAAAATGGCAAATACATTTACTCAAAAAATTAAATATATTATCAAGATTGAGCATGAGCTATGAATTGTCTGCAATTAAAATTTAAATGATTATTATTCATCAGTGAAATAATAAATGGATATATTTTTATTAATTTCTTTTTATTTTAGTTTTACAAACAAAAAAAATTCATACCTATAAAATAATTTCTTCTAAAGTAAAAGTGAAAACACTTATAAAATAATTATTATCCTTATTTTTTTCATAGTTCCTATTTAGCCCCCAATTTTCAATGCCAAAAGTAAAGTGAATTGTATTTTTTTGTATCTATCTTAGATTTAATTTTAACATGTTCTCAAATCATTTTTAAAGCTTATATAAAAATCATACCAATTAAACACAAATAATTCAATTTGACATGAAGCTTCTGTAATGCTAGAAATAGAACAAAAACAACAGATTACAGTTTTGGAAAATTTATATAAGAACAAAAATTAAATTTTCATTATAGTTTAATATATTAAAATTCAAGGTATTACAGTGAATAAATAATTTTAGTTTCAAAGTAAATATGTTACAAAAATTACACTCGTTTTATATTCGATTTGTTTTCTAATATTATTACAAACTATGATTAATTTTAAAAAATATCTTTCGAGAATTTTTTAGAAAAGATTTTCGTGATTACTAATTTATTGTATCAATAAATAACACACACACGCACACACAGGCATATATAATGCGTATCAATAATATTTAATAAATATCACCAGGCATTTTTAACTAGTTACAACATGATTTCTGCTTATGAATTAATTAATTATCATTAAAAATATATTAATAGAAAACCTTTTAATGTACATCATCATGTGGAAATTTAGAAATACAATAATTGATTTACTTGTTCGTTTTCAACAAAAAAATAACAAATTCAAGTTGTTATTAATGTTGAAGGGAAACAAATAAATTGACCAAATAGTAAGAAAGTATCATGACAACCGCTTACTGTACAATTTTCCCTTTCGTTTATCTCTTACCGAGGTTCATCATAATAATGTTCATAAATGAAGTGTAGGAATATCCTTTCTTTGTGATTCTAATAAAAGTAAAGCAAGGTTTGGTTTATGCTCCATAAAATCAGGAATTTAACTAATGAAAAAAAATTTTCTGTAAGATTTTTTAGTTAGTTGAAGTGGAATATTTTGATTTTTCTAAGATAAACAAGTTAGCGTACTTAACAAATATTTCATTTATTTAAATCATATTTTTAGGAAGTTTATATGAATTTTTAGTTTTCCCGAAAATTTATGTTCATTACAAAGAGTGATATGTGGTCTTGAAACTTCCTATATTGGTTACAAAAATAATGATTTGATCTGAGGTAATTATTCTCCATTTGTTTTATTGGAGCAAGTTTTCTTAATAACAAATGAAAAATATTAAGATCAGTGATTATTTTACAGATAGCCTACACCAAATTCATATTCTAATTGGCAGCTTTAGTCCCATTAATTTTTTAAATAATATTCACTAATATTGTCATTATTTCTGAAACAAATTGTATTTATCTATATATATGTGTATGTGTGTGAGAAAGAGAAAAAGGGAAACTTATTTTTTTTAAGTTATATGTATATAATTTTGAATATATTTTTTTAATTGCATGCATGCAATACGTTTTAATTCAAGAAAATGATGCTGTTGTATCAAGAAAAATTATTTAAAAAAAAAAAAAAAAAAAAAAATTGCAGTGATTAACTGCTCAAAAATAAAAAGCGATTATGCTGGTTCAAAATTTGATTTACAGGTCAAATTTTTTGTTGATAAGATTTTGTCAGGTAAATTTTAAACTTAATATAAAATAAAGAATAAATTCCACAGATAATATTTTTATTGTCTTAAATTTACGAATTTCTAATTTTTCCCAAAAATTTTAGCAACAGCATCTTTTAGTTTTTTAGAGCACAGGCGATAAACATCCATAAATTATAATCAAAAACATCCGATTAGTTGATTTATAGGTATATGGTCATTTTCTGCACACGTGGACTAATTTGACCGGGTCGTAGAGTTGAAAGGAAGTTCCGAACCACAACAAACATCACACCAGCGGTGGAACGACATCTTGCTCAACATGTCGCCATCTATTGACGAAAATAATTATTACACAGTAATTAATTAAATATTTTATGTTTCGAAGCGTAAAACTGCACATTTTTCTTGATGCAAAATATTAAAATTGTTACAGATAAAAATTGCTATTAAATGATACTTTAGTTCTGATTAAACATTGCTCAAATGATAAAACTGAATATGACCATTACAGTGTGTTTAATTCTTTATACTTTGTTGCACTTGTAACGCATATTCCTTGAAAACATATTCTAATTTTTCTCTAAATTATTTTTTTTTAAAAATTTTCAGAGTAAAAATGTAAATTTGATAATATAAAAATGAAATATTAAAGTTTTTATAGTAATTTATAATTTCATATAAAATATACTTTTAAACAAAAATTTTGCATATAATAATTTTATTTCAAAATTAATATAAAGGGCATATATGTAAATTAGATGCATAATACAATGCACCTTTAATTACTTTTAAAATTAAATTCTTTAAAAAAAAGTAATAAGTGAAAATTGATAAATAATTGGACTGCATATGCAAATCAATACATATCTTATACTTATTTTTTGATCGTCACTTTCAAAGAAAAATTCGTTACTTAATTCGATTTTTCAAAAAAATATTTATCTAATTTTTTTCAAAGTAATTCAAAATAATAAAAAAATTTTGTTTAAATTATGTATACATACATAAGATTTTTTATGTTTATATCGCCGATTTTTTATGTTTATATCATTTTAGTGAAAATTTCATATTATTCAAAAATTCATTAACTAATTTCAAAGACGTAGTCTCATTACATTACATTAAAAACAAGTAACTTTAATAAAATGCGTATTATATGTACTGTCACTCTTCGTACTGCAAATTATTTCAATAAATTTTTTAAATTAGTGCTCTTAAAATTTTCAAGTGTATAATGAATATTAGTTTTCTAATGAAATTTAATATTATATATTTTATCTATAAATGAATATAATTATACTAATTAAATAAAAAAATATTGTTGAAAATTTATTCTTTAACAATCGTAGTATTTGTATTATCAGAGCTTAATTTTATTATCTGTTTATAAGTTGAAAATTCTTTGCGATAGCCCTGCTTGAGAAATGGACACAGCTCTGGTGTACATCTCGTTACTTAAATGTATTTTAAAAATTAAGCAGCATTGTCGGTGGAAATATCTTGTGCCATATCTCAAACTGTCTAATTATATATATATATATATATATATATATATATATATATATATATATAT
>JAPDSC010105188.1:21290-38101 GCA_026290005.1 Latrodectus geometricus | reverse complement strand
TAAAAATTCAATCAAAGAACTGTGTTTGTAATTTGTATGTGAATCCAATGCAATCAAATAACATGAGAATAACTCTTATCCGTATTTCCAAATAATAATCACATATTTTGTCCATTTTATTTGAATGAAGATGTTACTTCTAGGATAAACTACTAATTTTTCAACAATATATAAGTATGGGTAATATGTTTATATTTTTCTAACAGGAATAATTCAGCAATTATATCTCTCAAAGTGGGAAAATCTTTTTAAAATGGTCCTCTGGTTAGCAATCAAAATGAAAAAAAAAATGTCATAATGGGGCCACGCTTATGCATTTAACGTTTTTGGTAACCTCTCATTTCTTATATATATAAACAAGGATTCAATAATACCATTATTTTAATATATATTCTTCTAATTCGTTTCTATAAAAATCACATATTCTGGTAATTACCAATATGCTTTCTTTTATAAATATTTGTCATATCTAGAATTTAATTTGAAATAAATTTGTAAATAATATTATATTTTTAAATTTGTTATATGTGCTTGTACATTATTTGAAGCTGTTATGTTGGAAATCGTAAGACAGGTCTGTAATTAAACAGTCGAGAATTATTAAAACAAATTTTAATTAAAAATTTTATTCTGTTTTTATACTACTATGTTACTTATTATCATTAAAATACTTAATTATAATGTTTTCAATTTTATTGATCATCTATTAAAAAAAATTGTTTTACCAAACCGGTTATTATGAATTGTATTTTCTTCAAAATTTGTTGAAATATCTTTTAGAATTTCACAAGAATTCCATTAAAATCTTGCCTCATCATCATATGTATCGATTTTGTTTTATTTTAAAAACTATATAGTATGTTCTTCTATGGTTTTTAATCCAATTACCATACCTTAAGTATACTTTTCAAGACACTTCCTTACTTAATTTACTTTTTATGTATCATTTATTTTAATGAACTTCCCTAACATCAGTAATTTGTTACAAATGATTCAAGAATGTAAGATGAACATATTATTTATTTTAGGGAAAAAATAGTTAAATCAACAAATAATTACTGATATTCTATGTAATAATTTTGTAGTTGTTTGTAGGATTTAATTTGTCATATGCTTTTAAAGGGAAAATTATTATGTTTTAAACATAAAAATAGTTTCAAGGAATATTTTGTATAATTTAAAATCTGTCAGTACATTTTGATTTTTGATATTAACGTGCTTTTCTCGTTAACATTTATATTTTAAATAAGATTATAATTATTTATTTTTTATATTTGAAAGATTGATTCAACTTTTTAATAAAATAAAAGCTAATCAATTGTTTAGCAGTAAAGATTTTTGTATAATATGGTTATTTTAAGTGCTTCAAATGAAGACAATCTTTCTAAATTAGTTAAAAGAAATAGTTTAAAATTTTAAAAGTAAAATAACACAAAGTACAGTTTTTATAAAATCCACAATTTTTATCATGAAAAGTACACATTTTATTTTATCTAGAGCTGATAAATTATAAGTATTTTAATATAAAACATATTTAAAAATTTAAAATTCAAATTTCACTTTATGCAGAACACTGCATTACTTACAAATTTTTATATTTAAATAACTATTTACATTATTAATAATCTTTATCACATTTTTTTAATTAGCAATTATTCCTAACAACATCAATTTAATGATATTACTCTCTTCTATTTTTTAAAAACTAGTTTACATACTCATCAATAAATAGAAAGCAATAAGACATATTTATGTATTGCAATGAAAATTTTCACATTGAACTTTTTATTCAGAAGGTAATTTTTGTGGTTTTTTGCATAATAAAACCTTTAGAAAGTAATGTAAAATATTTCTGAGAGAAATAACGTTAAAGCTTAAAGGATCATTTGCACAGTATTGGTAGGAATGTAAAATCCATATACATTCTTTTACTTTAATTATTTTGGTAACTGCTCAACATAAAATAACACATATATTGAAGAATATGTAAATATTTTTTATAATGCTTATTTATTATCTTTTTCTAAAATAGATTATTCATTTATTTAGTCATGTTGGTTTTAAGAAGTATGTAACACATTAAATAAAGAGAGAATAAAAATATTGCATAATTGATTAAACTAATTCACATATAGTTAAATTTTATTGGGTATACGTTATTCTTTTGCGTTAGAAAAAAAGTTCATACAAAATTTTATATGCTATCTTTATTATAACTATACAATGTTTTTAAGAAATAATTTTGTAAAATTTATCACGTTACCATTTATCTATTACTGATTCGTTTTTTAAACATTTTTATGAAATTTTTTTTATAATTTTCCTGTCATTATTTTTATGATGTTATTTTACATAAATATACGAATTTATCATTTCCAAATCACATTTTATCATTCTATTCTATATAATCACATTTTCTTATACTTTTTACTAAAACGCTAGCAGAGAAGCATAAAAGACATTATTTTATATCTTTTCTTTTTAGTTTAAATTAAAAGGAAATTTATTTTCTTCTATAATTAATTGCTGATTTTGTATAAAAATGAAGATCATGTAAACTTAATGGTTTCATTTCGCATGTTGTCTAAAACACATTGATTAGAATTCAAAACATTAATATGATTGGATAGAATAGATTAGCAATCCATATTCATGTCAATTATAAATTTTATGCCCACCGTAAATTTTCCATACATATCTTCTAATTGTTCTATACATTTAAGGATAATGGGTAGATTTTATTATATATGCAAATGAGTATTAGTTCCCGACCCTGTTGTGATGAAGGGTCATTGCTCCCTATATGAATTAAAATTAAAATAGAGAAGATAGTTATAAAATGACGCTGATATATTACCATATTTTTTGATATTGAAAGTAATAACGCTATTGTCATGCATTATGGTTTCAACTTGGTATTTTGAAACAATAGAAACACAACGTTCAATGTTGTGAAGGTGCAACAGAGTTTGGAGTATTCTAAAAATATTAAAGAATTTTATTATAAATTTAATCGTCATGCAATTATGACCAACTTAAAAGCTTCCCAAAATGAATATGACTTAACTAATATATCAATAAATATTTTAAATAAATCTAGTGTTATGTTGAAAATTCGCTAAAAAAAATTATTATCATAAATGAAATTATATGTTGTTATTTATGACACTAGGCGAAGCCAAGGACACCCCTTCAGCGATTGGGTGAATGAAGTCAGAAACAGTGAATTCCTTATTTTTTTAAAGAGCACCCTCATACAAAGGTGTAAGTACGACTTTGGCTCATAGATGGCAGAATTCAGAGATTGAAGGCAGAGAACACCATAAGCCTGGTTCCAACTACTCCCCAAAAGATTAATATAAGTTGGAATTGAAACATGGAGAACATTTGGTAACGACATATTTTATGTGCCCCAGTCGCCATTAGTGAACACGACAAAAAAAAAAAAAAAAAAAAAAAAAATCTGGAGCGCTGCACGATTTCGGGGTCATACTTGCGAAGGGTCCATGTTGGAAATTATATAAATTTTCAATGCTATTAAATAAAAACCACACTTAAACTATTATTTTACACTATAAAAGCCAGTACTCAAATATCTGTTTTATTAATATTATTGTGGCGGATAGCGGAGTTCCTCTCCGCAGGCTGTCCTGTGGGTGGAAGAAGGGAAATGAAATACCTCCCGCAGTCCAAACAGGTAGAAGTCCAACTTTCCCGGAGGCAATGGCACCCCTCTTCTATGAATAGTGCCTAGCAGATCTCATCAACAAGACTTTTGGTGGACTGTAGACTTTTTTTTTTTTTTTTTGCACTTCACACTTACTTATAGACACGACAACAACAACAACAACATTAATATTATTCTAGTAATGTTAACAGTATAGGCATAAAATTTCTACACATATTTATTTAATTATCAATAAGTGCTAAATATTACTTTAAGCTAGTAGTCCTTTTTAATAATGAATTGTTTCAGATACTTTAACATAAATAAATATTTGTTCAGTATTGATGGTTTCTTACAATATAATATAGACGTTAAAAATTTTTTACTTTGCATATATGTATACATATATATATTTACAACTCATACAGCATATATAGCAACGTTTTTGAGATAAAAATTCATGATTCAAGCAATTATTCACCAGTTATTTGAGTAATTTGAAATACATTGCAGAAAAATAATATAAACTTTTTTCTGTTTTAAACTTTGTCAGGTTTCTTAAATCGTTTTATAAATAACTTTCTTATCAAAAATTTTATGTAGCATAAAAATATTCTACTATATAGATGGAGATATACACTTTTTAAAGCACATTTCCTTTAGAGTTTAAGAATGAAACTTTTTGAGTTTAAGAGTAAAAATGTAAAAATCCTTTAAATTGATAATGCTTTTGCTAAACCAGGATAATTCTGATTGCATTATATGAAGGAAATGTACCCATAATATAGCATATAATGAAATATATCCATAATAATATACCTATACAAGAAAAAAAAATTAATTATAATTTCTTTTATTGGAAAAAAAAAAGATTCAAACTTTTTTGTTTTGTTCTTCTATTTTATGAGATATTATATTATATATAAATCCTTTTAATTTTTCATAACATTTTTGGATAATTACCGATTTAATTTTGATACCTTTTTCGTATTATACATTTTAATGATCTCAGTTTATTTCTTTATAACGTTTTGAAGCATTTGGCACATTGTTCACCTGTTCCTTGAAGTCATGATAAAAAAAAAGAAACAGAAATATTTATTTACCATTACTTTTTAATATTAAACAAATTTTCAAACTAAGAACTTAAATTAAATTAACTGAAATATTGTGAAGTACAAATTTTTGTATATCAATGACTGAAAGAGATAAATTGCTATAAGTCATGTTTTAGAACTTTCTTTTTGTGATTCCTAAAAGGTTTTTCTTTAGACTTTCGTTTTATGTGATATTCAATTCTATTACATATCTATAACTTTAATTAAACATTTAAAAGTACCTCAGCGTAAATCTGCGAAATGTCGTGAAGTTCAACAGATTATTTTACTTGTTTGATTTCCAAGCACTGCAATGTGCAAAACTTACAAAGAAGGAATTTATTACTGTAATAACTTAAAAGGAACAACAAATGTTTTTCAATGTTAGAGATTAATTAGAAAATTAACATAAATAATCACTAAATTAAAAGGTAACCAACGGCTGACTGGTTAGCGTTCTTGACTCTTAGGCTGTTGATCCTAGTTTTGAAGCCTGTTTCGGGTACTAATATATCTTTCTCTCTTTATTTACTTGTTTTTTCTTCAGAGATGATAAATGAATGTTGCCCAACCTTACAAACTGTTTTGTGGTTGAGTGCATTACATAATGCTAATGGCCTTCATGAATTCGTTCTCAAGTGCCAAACAGATAACAATACAGGAGTAGCAAATATCGGCATTAATATGGTTAAGTGGTAATCACCAATAAACCGCCAAAAGAAAAAAACATTAAATTACGGAAGACAATTAAAACTTGCGCTTATATTTGAATAGAGAACATGCTATTGAAATTTTTAATACTGTTTCATTGCTATTGGTTCATATGAAGAATTCTGTAATATATAATAAAATGTACGATTGTGATTTGTGAAGGTGCACCGTATTCTAGAAAACCACAAAAACATCAAAAACTGGAGTGTCATGTGTTATTAAGATCAACTAATAACTAAATGATATATTATATTGAAAATCAGGTGAGGTTGGCTTATAAAAATTATATATGAAATAGAATAAATTAAGAATGAGATTAAAAGCAAATAACATTTAAACTAGTTTTTTTAAATATAAAAATAAATTCCCATATTTACCTTTTTATTAACAATATTGTTTTTTACTAGTTACGAGAATGGTCTTAAATTTCTACATATATTTATATGACAAATTACGTTTAAAGGAAGCATTAAATGTAGGAATGTGCAAACATCACATATTTCGTCAGTAAACTACTTACATTAATCCATTAAACCATATAAACAC
The DNA here is from genome assembly GCA_026290005.1 of Latrodectus geometricus. Classification (NCBI taxonomy): domain Eukaryota; kingdom Metazoa; phylum Arthropoda; class Arachnida; order Araneae; family Theridiidae; genus Latrodectus; species Latrodectus geometricus. The sequence goes on along the minus strand of JAPDSC010105188.1, from coordinate 32,080 downwards.
ATTAAACCATTTTTCATCGTTTATTTTGCGTTATACTGTTCTAACAATCACAATTTGCAATAAATGACAAATATTATATAAAATTAATATATTCTTTGCAGTCAATGATATTAGATTAGTTTTAAAGCAAATAATAATTTTTTATTCAGTGTTGCTGGTTAGTTACAACACAATGAGAACGATGTGCCTTAATTTTATTATCACGCATGTTCAAAGTTTAAATAACTATATGAGTAATTTTAAAGCACAATGCTGTAAAAGAATAAAAAATTTCTACTGCTTTAACCTTTAGCATATTTCTTTAATTGTTTTATTAATAATTTTTATATCACAAATTTTATTATTTTTCTACTATATATAAATGGGGATACACACATTTTGAATCACAAATTCCTTTGGAGTTTAAAAGTAAGTATGTATATATCATTGTTCATTACTTTAGGCAGTCGATTTATACTTGCATTGCAATACTTTTTTAGCATACGCATATTTCTAGTAGATTAATATAAGAGCCTCCTAAATGGGAAACTAAATTCTAATTTTTACATTTGAAAATATTTTTGCATTTTTCATAAAAACTCCATTGCTATTTCTTGTAATAAGTGAAATTAATCTCCTATATACCATTTCAATAATAGTACATTTTTAATTCATCGTGTTATCTATAATTTTAATTCATAAAAACTTATTATTCATAGTCCTTCATAATTATTAACAAAATCTGCATTCACGATTAAATTTTTTATTCTGTGGAAGCTATGTTTTATTTTTCTTTGATGCAATGTACATTTTTTCAATTTACAGTTGTCTTGTGTGAAATACTCAGAAAAAAAGTAAAGATGAATCGTCTAATTAGTGTAATCTTTTGTGTCGGATTAGCAGTTGCAGCTATGGCAGCAGAACAAGGTAAACATACTAGTTCCTTAATAAAATTGTTAAATTAGAATGTAAAGTTTTACAGTAAGTTAATATTAGAAATATTACACAGTATTAAGAAAAAAAACGATAAGTTGAATATGACATTAAAATGAGCATTTATAGTCTATTTATACTGAACAGAATTTGAAAAGATTAGAATTTTAGGAAAATTAAGTACTCATAATATTTCATGTTTCAATTTAAAAATTCGTTGATATTTCATTTCATAATTTGATTCTATTTGTTAACTGTAGTAATTACGTTTATAATTTCCAAGTGAAGAACTTTATTTCAATATGAAAATTATAATAGCTAATGTTGTGAAATTTTAAAAATATATTCATACCGATAAATTTGGATCAATGGGTATTTTAGCGTTCTATTTTCTTAAATAATGAAAAAAATAAAACCGATACATTTATTTAAAAAAATATTCAGAGACTACTCTTAGAGAGGATTTTAGTTATCATAAGTAGCAACAATATTCATGTCTTTCATCGGGGGTTCGAGTATGGAAACTCCGATCTAAGAAATGAGTTGTTTTTGTACAAGTAAACCTCCTTGTACTTTATTTAAAAGGCAGATGTAAAAACGAAGACCACCTAATACTTGGTTTAAACTTGTCAGATGAATAATTTAACGTATAGGACATGGAATCCACGATATATTTAATGTGCCCCCTCCCTATTTAGTAAGGACAACGGATATTGAACTCATTACCTTTCAAGACTCAGAACGACTCCCTTATCAATCAAAGCATCACGCCTTCGTATCTGAGTTCTCAATGAAAAAATCTTGTAACATAAAACGATACATTCATATAAAAATAGAAAAAGCGTACTGTTTTCCTATATCACACAAAATGTGTGGGAAGTTTGCAAGACAGCACTACAAATTGTAAAAATTGTTTGAATTTCTACCATCAATTAAAATTACTTATTTGTTCTCAAACTAGTTAAATTATCTTTGTTGATAAGGATTTTTTATACTAAATAAATTTTATGCCATTGAGTGGATATTAAGGAAAAAAAAATTCTCAGGTGACGACTCTGGTCGTATAAACTGACTCGACAGCAAAAAGAACGTTTTGCAATACAAAAATTCCATCACACAAAACTCTTTTACTGGTATCAAGTAGAAATAATTCCAAAGCCCACTTTTAATAAATGTTTTATGTTACTGATTTTAGAGTTTTGTGATACGCCAGAAGGCAAACTGGAAGTTGGCAAAGAATTCTACACCGAGGATCCATGTGCGAGGCACATGTGTCAGCCTGGAGGAGGGATTATCACTCTCGGGTAAGTATTACTAATAAAAAAATAAAATATTTGCTATTTGTGTCTCTGTATAAACGTGAGTGTGTGTTATGTACATATATTAATAAATATATCTATATGTATATGGTCGTGTAAATATGAGTCTGTTTGATAAAATACACTTGCTTAAGTGTTAAATTGATATTGTGATATTAAAATCTTTTGATGAGTGCCAACAATGGATAAGATAGGAGCAGTTTATGTATAAGAATTTTTAATTAATCAATATTCAAATTTGCAAATATATACCATTATAATGAAATGCAGTTTACTTCAAATACACCTCTGCGTAATTAAGACATTCTTATTTGTAACGAAAGTACAGTCTAATATGGATAGAAACATTAATTATTTTTTGCATGAGTTGACTGAGATAAAGTTCCAAATAATTATTCGTTATCTCATATTTTTTATTTTTAGCTGCCCAGCATTCCCTTCACAACCCGGATGTAAAAGTGTGACAGGTAAAGGAAAATGGCCTGCCTGCTGCGCTAAACCAGTGTGTTCTAAAGACTGATCGTAAGCTAAGTGAAGAAATACTGACCAACGTAATACAGAAGATACCAAAAGTTTAAAAAATAGCTGTTGAAATAGCGTGAATTATTAACACAAAATATTTCTATTGGATTTTAAAATATAAATGAAATGTAAAAATCTCATGAAATAAAAGTTCAATTTAAGCGCAGTGTTTTTGATTTGTAGAGATCATAAAAATATGAATTATTCACATCTTTCCAAACAATACTCACACCTTTTGTCCGTTTTATTTGAATTATGATGTTACTTCTAGGGTAAACTACAAATCTTTCATCTATATAAAAAGACATACAATGTTTACATTTTTTCTACGGGGAATCATTCATCAGTATGTACTTATTATTTCCCTCGAAGTGGAAAAATCTTTTTAAAATGGTCCTCTATTTAACAATTAAAAGGAAAAAAAATGCTATAATTGAGCCACGTGTATGAATTTAACTTTTTTGGTTACCTATCATTTCTTATTTCTGCTTATATCTCATCTACATCTCTACATCACATAGCGTATATATATATATATTAACAAATCAATAAAATCATTTTTTTAATATATTATCTTATAATTCATTTTGAAATACATTTATAAATAATATTCGATTTTTAAATTTACCACGGGCGCTTGTGAATTAATTGAAATTGCTATGTTGGAAATCGTAAGACAGTGCTGTAGATCTACTGTCGAGAATTCGTAAAACAAATTTTAATTAAAAATTTTATACTGTTTTTATAGAACTATGTTACTCATTATCATTAAAATAATGCATTATAATATTTTCAATTTTAATAAAAATCTATTAGAAAATATTGTTTTACAAAACTGGTTATTATTTATTGTATTTTCTTTAAAATTTGTTGAAATATCTTTTAGAATTTCACAAGAAGTCCTTTAAAATCTTGCCTCGTCATCGTGTGTTTTTGATATTGTTTTATTTGAAAACCTATATAGTATTTTCCTCTATGTTTTTTAATCAAATGGCCAACATACCTAAAATATAATTTTTAAGATATTTACTTATTAATTAATAGATATCATTTATTTTAATGAACTTCCCTAACATCAGTAATTTTTTACAAATGATTCAAGAATGTAAGATGAACATATTATTTATCTTAGAGAAAAAAATGGTTGAATCAACAACAAATAATTACTGATATTCTATGTATCAATTTTGAAATTATTTATATGAATTAATTTGTTATATGCTTTTAAAGTTAAAATAATTAAGTTTTGAGCATAAAAATAGATTCGAAGAATATTTTGTATAACTTAAAATCTGTCAATAAATTCATTTTTGTTGTATGATATTAAGGTGCTTTTCTCGGTTACATTTATATTTTAAATAAGATTATAATTATTTACTTCTTAATTTTCAAGGATGGATTCACTCTGTTACATAAATAAAAACTAGCAAATTGTTTAGCAGTAAAGATTTTTAAATTATGTGGTTATATTAAGTGCTTCAAATGAAGATAATCCTTCTAAAATAGTTAAAAGATATAGTTTCAGATTTTACAAAGAGATATAAAACCGTAAACTTTTTTTTTAAAATCAACAGTTTTTATTATGAAAAGTACACATTTTTATTTTATCTAGGGCTGATAAATTAAAAATATTTTAATGTTATATTAAACTTTTTTAAAATTTTAAAATCCAAAACCAATTATATGCAGAGCTCTGCATTATTTACAGATTTCTTATATGTAAATTAGTATTTACAATATTCTTAATCATTATCCTGTTTTTGTAATCAGGATTTGTTCCTAATGTTAAGTTAATGATAATTCTCTCTTCTATTTTTTTAAAAATAGATTGCATATTCATCAATAGAAAGCAATAAGAAGTAATTATATATTGCAATGAAAATTTTCACAGTGCACTTGTATCTCATATTGAAGCATAATAAACTTTTAATTCAATAAATAAGTATTTCATAAGATACAAACAGAGCAGCACACGTTTTTCACAGGGGGTTAATATTACTCACGACCGCGGCATACCTTAAGTCACACCTTGCCCCCTGGTCCGTGCTAAATGAATAACACCTAGTGGCTATGGCTACACGCTGCAGAAGGTTGTTTGGGAAATGTTTTGATGAACTGTTTTTTATTTTAATCAAAAAACTTTATAAATTTTAAATTATCGATTTCGTGTTGAAAATTCCCATTTTTAGCGTTTTTATCATTCTAATTTCTCTTCCTTAGGTTCTAATCGAATTTTCATCATTTTATACTAATTATTTATATTATATTTAATATTAATTTAAATAATAATAACAATTATAATTAGTAAATCTCATTATAGTTGATCTCATTATAGCAAAATTTCATATATATTTCAATTTTCGTAAAAGTTTGAAATTCCTATTAATAAGTTTTAAGTTTTAATTATTTCAATAGTCAAAAAAGTAAGAAATTCCTAAAATTTGAGAGAAAAACATTTTAGCAAGAGATTTTCAGAATTGATGTTAAGTTGTCAAACTTCTAAAGTATCAACTACATAATTTAAGAAATTAAACACAAAATCTGTAGACATTAACATTTTAAAAATATTAATAAAGAAAGTAATGGAAAGTAAAATCTAATTAAATGGAATAGTTGCAAAAAATGTTTCTTTTTTGCAAGCGTTTTTAGCGTTGCATAACAAAACCTCAACAAAGTAATATAAAATATTTCAGGGAGAATGACGGTAAAGTTTAAAGGATCATTTGCACAGCATTGGTAGGAATGTAAAATCCATATACATTCTTTTACTTTATTCATTTCGGTAGCTGCTTAACATAAAATAACAAATATATTGAAGAATAAATAAATATTTTTTATAATGCCTATTTATTATCTTTTTCTAAACTAGATTATTCATTTGTTTAGTCATGTTGGTTTTAGGAAGTATGTAACACATAAAATAAAGAGAGAATGAAAATATTGCATAATTGATTAAACTAATTTACATATAGTAAAATTTTAATGGGTATACGTTATTCTTTCGCGTTATAAAAAAAGTTCATATCAAATTTTATATGCTTTCTTTTTCATAAATATACAATGTTTTTAACAAATAATTCCGTAAAATTTAGCAACTTTCCATTTATCTATAACACATTCGTTTATTAAACATTTTTATAAACTTTTTTATAACTTTCCTGTTATTATTTTTATGATGTTATTACACATAAATATATGAATTCATCATTTCCAAATCACATTTTATCAGGCTTTCTTATACTTTTCACTAAAAAGTTAGTAGAGAATCATAAAAAACATTAATTTATATCGTTTCTTTTTAGTTTAAATTAAAACGAAATTTATTTTCTTCTATAATTTGTTGCTGATTTTGTATAAAAATGAAGATCATGTAAACTTAATGGTTTCATTTCGCATGCTGAATTAAACATGTTTTATACAATTCAAAAACATAGATATGATTGGAAAAAATAGATTACCAATCCATATTCATATAATTCATAAATTTTATCACCATCATAAATTTTCCATATATATATCTTCTAACTCTTCCATACATTTAAGGATAACGGGCAGACTATATTTCGTATATAAATGAGTAATAGTTTCAAGCCCTGCTGGTGTGAAGTGTCAGTCACTTTATACCCACGGTAAGAAAAATTAAATTAGAAAAGAGAGTTAAAAAGACGCTTATTTATTAGCATATTTCTTGATATTGAAAGTAATAATTCTATCATGAATTATGGTTCAAATAAAACACTCGGTATTTTAAAGAAATAAAAACACAACATTAAGTTTTCTGAAAGTAAAAGACATTTTTGAAAATTCTAAAAGCATAAAAGAATTTAATCGTCACGTAATTATGACTAGCTAAAAAACTTTTCAAACTAAATATGATTTAAGTAATATTTAAATAAATACATTAAATAAATGTAGGGCTTTTTTGAAAATTAGCTAATAAAAATTATTATCATAAGTTAAATTATTAGTTGTTGTTGCTAATGACACTTGATGAAGCCAAGCCCGCTGAGCAGGGATTGAGAGAATGAAGTCAGAAACAGCGTCTTCCATATTTCTTAATGCTGCGCTCTCATACGAATGTAGAAGTACGACTTTAAATCATAGATGACAGCACCATCTGCGCATCCAATTCAGAGGTTGAAGCCAGAGAAGAACGTAAACAATATTTTACATTTCATTTTTCTTTGCACTGTTGCAGTAAACAGCAATTAGCAAGAAATGCAATCAATGAAGCAATTAGCAATCATTGTAAAAATGACTACAAGCTAAAATATTAGCTTGTAGTCATTTTTACAATGAATGTTTTTTTTTTTTAATAAATACTATATATTTGTTCAGTATTGCTGGTTTTTACAATATATTATGAAATTCAAAATGTTTTACATTTCATACATAAATATATAATTCATACATTATACATAACAACGTTTTCTAGATGAAAATTCATGATCCAAGACGTAATTCCCCAGTTATCTATTATTATTATTTTAGGGTTGATATTACATTTTAGAACGTAAATCGAAGAGTAAATTGAACCACATTGCTGAAAAATAACAAAAACTTATTTCTGTTTTAACCTTTATAATGCTTCTTAAATTATTTTATTAATAATTTTCGTATCAGAAATTTTACTATTCTACAATATAAAGGAGATGTATACGTTTTGAAGCACAAATTCTTTAGAGTTTAAGCGTTAGTGCCGCTCATGTGCTTAAGGAGGGATTAATTATTTTTAAAAAAATATTTTTATTTCACTTCTATAGTTTTTCTCTTTTTTTTTAGATAATGTTTAATTTGATCCTACTTTTAATGAACATTTACTCAAGAAAAATTTATATTGCAATTGTTTCAAAAGAATATATTGAAACAAATTAAACATAACATTGTTGAATTTAAGACAATTTCTGTTCCAAAATAATATTCATAAGCGTGTATTTGTAAAGATGATTTAAATCGATACTCTTATTATATTAAAGTATGGTTTGAAACTTAAGACATATATAAGAATAGTTTTCTTTTAATATATTTCTGATTTATAATACACGTTCTGTTCTGGAAAATCTCTTTTAAATATGCGGTCATGATGTATAAAATGCAATAAATATTTATGATTAAAAAATTACAAAAAAATTTGTATTTATTTTAATTATAAATTAAAAATGTGAAATTTCATTAAAAGAATAATAGGTCTTCCAACTACAGCCCTTACATTTACACCGAATGAAATTATTCTTTTTGAAAATAATAAGAAATACTATGGTAACAAAATTCAAAGTGAAATTTATAATCATTTTTTAAAATACATATATTTCTGGTAATTTTATTTCGAAATATTATTAGCAAGATTAAAAGTCACTTGATGAGAATTAACAAACTTAAGACATAATTTATATGAAGTCAATATGATATAATTTCTATGAATGAAACTTAACAAAAAAAAATATTCTTACTCGTTTCGTTTTATTTAATTTTTAATACTATTCTTATATTCCTTAGTATATATATATATATATATATATATATATATATATATATATATATATATAATTTAAGAAATATACAGAGTGTATGGCGAAAACGTAAAAAGAATTTAAGAATTTTGTGAGTTTTAAGAGAATTCTAAAATATTAATAAGAGTTTATTTATAAATTCGATAAGAAGAGATTAGAGATTAAAATAAAGAAGAGTAATGAAAACTACCCTTATATTTGAAACAATCTGCTGCCTACTGAAGTTATGTATGGTATTTTACAGATAGTGGTTCAAATGAAGCGTTATGTATTTTAAAACAATCAAAACGTACGACTGTGAAGGTGCATCGTAATCTAGAAAACCATAAAAGCATCAGAAAAATGAACTGTCACACATATTTATGATCAGCCAAAAAGATTTCCAAAACTGTTTTAAGTAAATAAAAGTATTACTAAATGTCATATTAGATTGAAAATTAGGAGAAATTGGATTATAAAAATTATTTGTGAATTAGAATAAATAAACAAGGAAATCAAAAGCAAATATCATTTAAACTTGATTTTTTAGTGATGAGAACAGATAATCATATTTATCTCTTTTTTAATGATATTCCATTTTTCCAGTTAAAAAATGGTGTTAAGTTTCTACATATATTTATGTAACAAATTACATTTTAAGGAAGCATTAAATGTAGGAATGTGCAAACAACATATAATAAAATTTAACAATTTTTCATCATTCATTTTGGTTTATGCTGTTGTAACAACCACAATTAGCAATAAATGACAAAAACTATGTAAAGTTTATAGTTTTTTTTTTGCAATGAATATTAGATATTTTTAAAACAAACAATAATTATTTGTTCAGTGTTGCTGTTTTTCTTGCAACACCATAAGAACAATGTTCCTTAACATTTTTCATCACATATGTTCAAACATTTGATGACTCAATGAGTAATTTTCAAGATAATGCTGTAAAATAATTTTTTTACAGCTTTAACATTTTGCATGTTTTTTAATTGTCTTATAAATCATTTTTTATCGCAATTTTTCATTTTTTCTTACTATATAAAAAGGGATGCCCAAGCTTTGAAGTACAAATTCCTTTGGAGTTTAAGAGTAAGTACTTCTTACAATTTTAAGGATAGGTTAACTATTTTTTAAAAATATATTATTGCTGTATATGTATAAATTTTGTCCTTAATTTTTTATAATTTCTTAACTAATTTTACTTTTAATGAATATTTGCAACAGAAAAGTTTTCATTGCTGTTTTTTAAAAAAATATATACAAGTAGAATTATCTATGTGCTTGTTATAAAGGAAAATTCTTATCATGTTATAAAAGGGTTAAATATACGAAAGGCATTTAATAAAATTTCGAGTAAAAAAACTTAATTGTTAAGAAGAATATGTTATCCTAACAGCCGTATACAAACACACACACATACACATATTTATAAAACGATTAAAAAGCAATTTATTTTAAAGAACATAAAAAATTCAGAAAAGTCTAAATATGAATGTTTTTGGAACGATTATAAATATTTAAAAATTTATTTCCTACAGAGTTTTTAGTTTTAATTACCTTGTGAGATTTGAATTTATGAATTATTTTCTTCTTCAGATATAAGTTTAACCAGGATGTTCTTATTTTTTTAAAATAATTTATAAAAACTCGTAATATGCCAAGATAACGAAAATTAAGAATTAAATATATAGTTAGAGCAAAAAGGATTTTAACATTTTTGAACATATGAACACTTAGTAATTCAACTTACAGCTCTAATCACATGTCATCAATTTAAAATACATTTTCACGAAAATCATTTTATGTTTTATCATGTTAATTAAATCTAATTATTTAGTACCTATAGCTCCAATCAAAGCAGTAATTTTATTCTGTATTCTTATTACAATTGTTACTGTTATACTCTATATATGTTACACTATTTTTAAGGTACAAATTGTATATTATTTTTTAATGTTGAATATTTTGTTCTCAAAGAATTCTAATTGTTAGGTTTAGTTAAGGTATAAGAAAATTAGAAGTTAATGTTGGATTCAACTCTTGTAAAAATAAATGATTGTTGTACCATCCATTGATGACTTATTTTCTTATCATCTCCTTTTACTTTAGGCAGTCAATTTATGAATGTATGGCATTGATTTTTTAGCATATGAATATTATTAATAGGTTAATATAGTAGCCTACTAAATTGGAAAATATAAATTATTTTTATAACATAAAGTATTTTGAAGTTTTTAGTAAAACGTCTTATAATTAGAGCAATTAATCTTTTAATTACTATTTAAACAATACTATATTATTAATTCCTAATAAAAGATACAAATTGAATTCATGGCATAATTACCATAGTCATTCGTAATCATTAACAAAATCTGTATGCATGATCTAATTTTTTATTCTATGGAAGCTATATATTATTTTGTTTTGATACAATGTACATTTCTTAACTTCACAGTTGTGGTGTGGAAAATGCTAAACATGAAGTTAAAGATGTATCGTAAAATTCTTTATTCTATTAAAAATATATATTATTTCT
>JAPDSC010105188.1:1562-21280 GCA_026290005.1 Latrodectus geometricus | reverse complement strand
AATTAGTTCCTTTTGTGAATCGTAAGAAATTTGATTGTAACAGAATTCAAATTGAAATTTATAGTCATTTTTTGAAATGCATATATTTCTGCAATTTTTTAGGTAAACGTTTAGAGGAGTAAAAATTATTAGCAAATTTAAACGGTATTCTAGAATTAAATGGAACACACAAGAGAGCCAATTTTTATATTATTTAAGTATAAGGTTCTTCTAATTAGAGTGTTTTTACAGTTAGTAATTCTACTTGCAGCTCTAAAAACGTGGTTTTTTTTCAGCATGATATAAGAATAAAATATAGGATTTCCTTTTCTGCATATTTAATTGTTTATTTTTGTTCAGTACCTGTAGCTCTAATCATAGCAGCAAATTTTATTCTGTATTCTTGCTATTATACTCTATGTTTTCATTATTTTTAAAGCCTAAATTGTATGTTGTATTTTTGAAATGATATGTTTCTTTCATAAAGAATTTTTTGTAATTTGTTAGGGTAAAGATATAAAAAAAACTAAAATTTAATATTTAATTCTTTTTATCATCAATGATATTTAAGCTAAATACCTGCATTCTTATCATCATCCATTGCATTAGTCACTTGATTTATGGTATAGACTATCGTTTATTTCAATATATTATTATTAGTGTATTATATTTTGACTCTACATAAATCAATATGAGTGATATTGTTTCTTACGCTTTGAAAGCTATACATTATTTTCCTTAGATGCAATGAATATTTTTTAATGTTACAGTTGTTTGTGAAATAATCGAAGTAAAAGTGAAGATGAATCGTCTAATTACTGTAATCTTTTGCGTCGGATTAGCAGTTGCAGCTATGGCAGCAGAACAAGGTAAACATACTAGTTCCTTAATAAAATTGTTAAATTAGAAATGTAAAGTTTTACAGTAAGTTAATATGAGAAATATTACACAGTATTAAGAAAATTAATGATAAGTTGAATATGACATTAAAATGAGCATTAATAGTCCATTTATACTGAATAGAATTTGAAAAGATTAGAATTTTAGGAAAATTAAGTATTCATTATATTTCATGTTCTAATTTAAAAATTCGTTGATATTTCATTTCATAATTTGATTCTATTTGTTAACTGTAGTAATTACGATTATAATTTACAAGTGAAGAACGTTTATTTCAATACTTTCAATATGAACATTATAATAGCTAATGTTGTAAAATTTTAAAAATATATTCATACCGATAAATTTGGACCAATAGGTATTTTAGCATTCTATTTTCTTAAATAATGAAAAAAAAATAAAATCCATACATTTATTTAAAAAAATATTCAGAGACTACTCTTAGAGAGGATTTTAGTTATCATAAGTTCCAACAACATTCTTGTCTTTCATCCGGGGTTCGAGTATGGAAACTCCGATCTAAGAAATGAGTTGTTTTTGCACAAGTAAACCTCCTTGTACTTTATTTAAGACGCAGATGTATAAAAGAAGACCCCCTAATACTTGGTTCAAACTTGTTAGATGAATAATTTAACGGATAGGACATGGCATCCACGATATATTTAATGTGCCCCCTCCCTATTTAGTAAGGACAACGGATATTGAACTCATTACCTTTCAAGACTCAGAACGACTCCCTAATCAATCAAAGCATCACGCCTTCGCATCTGAGTTCTTAATGAATAAATCTTGTAAAACGATACATTCATATAAACATAAAACGATACATTCATATAAAAATAGAAAAAGCGTACTGTTTTCCTATTTCACACAAAATGTGTGGCAAGTTTGCAAGACAGTACTACAAATTGTAAAAAATTATTTGAATTTTCACCATCACTAAAATTTCTTAATCGTTCTCAAACCAGTTAAATTATCTTTGTTGTTAAGGATTTTTTATACTCAATAAATTTTATTCCATTGAGTTGATATGAAGGGAAAGAAAACTTCTCAGGTGACGACTCAGGTCGTATTAAGTGATTCGGCAGCAGAAAGAACGTTTTGCAATACAAAGATTTCATCACAAAAAACTTTCCTACTGATATCAAGTAGAAATAATTTCTGAGCCCATATTTTAATATAAGTTTTATGTTCCTGATTTTAGAGTATTGTGATACACCAGAAGGCAAAGTGGAAGTTGGCAAAGAATTCTACACCGAGGATCCATGTGCGAGGAACAAGTGTGAGCCTGGAGGAGGGATTATAAGTGTAGGGTAAGTATTACTAATTAAAAAAAGTAGGATATTTGTTATTTGTGTCTCTGTATATTTGTGAGTGTGTGTTGTGTACATATATTAATAAATATATCTATCTGTATATGGTCGTGTAAATATGAGTCTGTTTGATAAAATACACTTGCTCATGTGTTAAATTGATATTGTGATATTAAATTCCTTTAGTGTTTGCCAACAATGGATAAGTTCGGAGCAGTTTATGTATAAGAATTTTTTATTAATCAATATTCAAATTTACAATTATTTACCATTATAATGAAATGCACTTTTCTTCAAATACCCCTCTGCGTAAGTAAGACATTTTTATCTGAAACGGAAGTATTGTCTAATATGGATAGAAACATTAATTATTTTTTGTATGAGTTGACTGAGATAAAGTTCCAAATAATTATTCGTTAACTGAACTTTTTTATTTTTAGCTGCCCAGCATTCCCGTCGCAACCCGGATGTAAAAGTGTGACAGGTAAAGGAAAATGGCCTGCCTGCTGCGCTAAACCAGTGTGTTCTAAAGTCTGATCGTAAGCCAAGTGAAGAAACACTGACCAACATAGTTAAAAATTGCAGAAAATATCTATTCCTTTACAATTTATCTGAATGAAACAGCGTGAATTCAATATTAATAACACCAAATATTTCTGCTAATTTTTGAAATATAAAAAAATGTAAAAATCAAATCGAATAAAAATTTAATTGAAGTACAGTGTTTGTAATTTTTAGATGATCCTAGAATTATCAAATTACTTGCAAATAAGATTTATTCGAATTTCCAAATTTCATTCACATATTTTGTCTGTTTTATTTAAATGATAGTGTTAGTTCTAGGGAAAACTAATTTTTCAGCTATATAACAAGGCATAATATATGTGTATTTTTTTACACTGAAACATTCCATGGTATATTTATAAAATTTACGGAGAGATAAAATATTTTTAAATGCCTTTCTGGATAAGAATAGAAAGAATAAAAAAGGGCGATAATTGAGTCACGGTTATTTATTCATCATTTTTTCCCCTCTCGTCTTTCTGGGATCTCATATATACATCATAGAACCTAACACACATAAACTCTCTCTCTCTGGTATATGTATATTTCATGAATCAAAAAGATCATTTTTAAAAAAATTTTTTTTTTTGATGTTTCGGTTTTAAAAAATTCACTTTTTTTGCAATTAATAACTTGAGTATCTTTTTTTATAAACCTTATATTGAAATATCTCTTTAATAAATATTAGTCTTTTAACTTTACTTCATGGACGTGTAAATCATTTGAAACAACTATGCTGGAGACTATCTGGGAATTGTGAAACAAATTTTTCAAAAAAAAATAATAATAATAATAAATAAATAAATAAAATAAAAAAATAAAAAATTATACTTTTTATAATACAATATCACACCCAACATCATTAATTAACTGTTCACATATAATATTCTTTTATTTTTTTATAAAAATCTACTAATCTACCAGAATAAAGGGTTACAAAACCAAAATACACTGATCATTCGGAATTGTATACTTTCACCAAAATTTGTTAAAATATCCTTAAGAATTTTTACATACAAGAATTCCATTAAAGCTTTTTTCGTCATCATACATTTTTGTGATGAAGTATCAGTTAAATAAAACTATATACATAGTATTTTCTTCTGCTCTTTTAAATTTTATTACCATACCCAAAACGTACTTTTCAGGTTATTTACTTACTTATTTGAAATTTTTATCTCATTTATTTTGATAAACTTCTATAACATCACAAGTTTCTAACAAATGATTAAAGAAAATACGAAGAACATGTTATGTGTTTTAGATAAAAAAAAATATTTTGATCAAATCTAAGTATTGAATGATAATATATAAAATAGTTTTGCTGTATTTTTTAAATAAATAATTTAAGTTGCTAGGTACTTTTTAAGTGAAAACTATTGTTAAGTTTTAAAATCTGAAAATAAATTGAAGAAATATTTCTTCAATTTATTTATTTTTGCTGTATGATGTAAACATATTTTTGTCCATATTAATATTTCAAATAAATTGACACAATTATAGTTTTTATTTTTTAAAGATGAGTTCATCTTTTCACGAAAACGTTACATTGTGGAGCAGTAAATCTTTATGAACCATAAGTTTATTTTAAGTAATTCAATTGATTATTTTAAAACAATTTAATCAAAACAAATTAATTCAAACTTTAATAAAATGAATAATTCATTGTAAGATATTATAAATTAACTATAAAAAATGTACATTTTTAAACATACATAACGCCAGCAAATTAGAAGTATTTTAATGTTTTCTAAAAAAATTAATTCAGCTAAAAATTTAAAATCCAAATTCCATTCCATATAAAATACTGTGTTATATCTATTTCTTTTTCTAAAAAACTGTTAGTAAATTATATATCATATTTTGAAATTTAAATATACAAGTCGAGTAGTTTTAGACCGGAATTTGATAAGAACTTTTAACTATTATAAAAAATTAGTTTTATGTCTGAAAACAATAATTTTATTAAATATTTTCAGGTATAAAATTTCTGGTAAGGATAAAAAATTTTTATATTATGATGGTACTTAATGGTAAAATTTCACTTTATGAAACATAAGTTGTGGTATAAAAATTTAAATTTCTTAGTTTGATTATTTCAAGAAAAAGTTTCCTGCATTGTTTTTAGAAGAAAAGTAGTGAAAAGTATTAAATTAAAGAAAAGTAGTGAATTGGTGTTAATGCAAAAGTATTATTGTCTACTTATATATTAACATTATAAGGTACAAGGATTTAATGAAAAAATATTTACATCTTGAACACGAAGTTAATTCTCAAGTTGAATTTAAATATTCAAATTTAGGAAAACTTATATTCATTGAAATGCATTTTAAGAAATATATATTGTGATAAGCTTCTTCCCCAGCAATTCATAATTTTTCCTTTCCGATTAAATACCACTAATCACAAAAGAGTATGAACAGATTTACAAGACAAAAAATAGTTTACTTTCTTTTACAGTATATATTTTTATTATTGTATACAATAATGGAGTTTCTTATATAACGAATAGATTTTAATTAATATTGAGATATGCAGCATTAATTTTTCAAAAATATGAATCAAGTATTCTTAAAACTCCATTATTAGAAATATACCTATAGAAACTAGCATAACTTTCTAACGGAAACTCTTTCTAAAAACGAAAATGAAAAATGTTAATTTTCAGGGTGAAAATATTGAAGGACATTGTTAATTTGTGCAGAAGATGAAACAGGTTAAAGCATTTAAATTAATTAAATTGATGTTTTATATTTCTTCAGAAATTATCCTTTTGTTAAAATGCATTGTAATATTAATAGAGTCTCTGTCCAACAGAAAATATAAATGAATTACTACACAAATAATAATTTTATAATCGGTCTAAACTTCCATTTTCCTTTGCTATTATTTCCAAATAAATGAATATTTTTCAGTTTGAACTTGTCAGTGCGAAGAAGAAATATACGCATCCTGTATTTTATGGAAAAAGCTGATATTTTTAGAGTGCTTATAATTATAAGTTTTATATAGTCCATAGTAATGGGAATAAATAATCCTTCTCCGCATTATTTTTGAATTTTTATTTTAATTTGATGGATTCGAGATTTAATTTTCCATGGTTAATTGTAAAGATTTTGTGCTATGCCCCTCTCATACAAGGTGTATTAAAACTTCAATTGTAGGGATGGAATATAACATCAACATTAATCAGAATCAAAAAATAAAAGTATAAGCTCCCTTGGATAAGTTCTCAAGCTCAATATGTGCTGATTTTTCATTATAAATCGGAAAGGAATTATGTTCATTGCTTAACTAAAACCGAATAATTTGATAATTACTCTGTTTATTACCTAAACAATCAAAAAGATTCTATAAGAAAAATTTTTCAATGAGGTAAATATTGCATCACCAAATGTTTGCTCATGTGCATCAGAACCTATGTAAATTCCAAAAAAATGATGCAGAATCTTGAGCGAGTGTGAACAACACCATTAAAAAGAGTTCGTAAAAAAATCTATTGAATTCTGTGGACCGCGATATACCTCATCAGAGTACATGCAATTCCCCCTACAACAAGTAAAACCGTATCAACTGTGTGTTGATTTTTCTTGTATCCTTTTCATTTTCAAAATATCCAAAAATTTTAGGTGGAAAATTATTCACGACACGTTGCATTTCCACAGTAGTTTCTACAAGCTAATGCTAACAATTAGCAATTTTAAGTTTTGTTTTGCTTACTGATGAAGCGGCCTTTTATTGGGACAAGTTGTTTAACAACTACGTCATACATAAGGGCCATAGATATTACCAGACCAAGTCCCATTTAATACCACCTTCTCTTGGTTGACTGTTAGGATACAGCGTATAGATTTTACTGCTTTAAAAATATGAATACAAATATCTCATATTTTTAGAGAATGCAGAATTTCTGGGGTCTATGTTTACTTACAAATTAAACGCTAAGTGTAGTTCCAAAACATTGAGACTCAATGTCATTCTGAAATGCTTAAATGTTTCCATCAGCATGAACATATGAGTAAATGGTTTGCAAATATTGATCCAGTTACATTGTTTTAACACTTTCCTTGACTTATTTCTAGATTTCCGTGAAAATTATTGCCTACAAAACGACATTAAATCATCATTTGTTTTTCTTGATAGACATCATTTCTGCTTCAATAAGGAAAACATTAAGTATTTTGAATAGGTTCACTAATCACTTCACTTTAGTTCACCCTTCCATTACAGCTTATGGGCGCAATTTCAAATACCTACAGTAATGCTTCTAACTATTTTGTTGTTTTCCATGTGAGAATGTTTTCTGTAGTTTTGTTTCTTTGTTATCATATCTCTTAAATTTTGATGTGTTTATGTAAGATGTTAAAAATATCGCATTGGAAATCTAACTTTCGGAATTGGTACGTAGAGTTCTAAAACACGATGCCATTACATAAAATAATTACTTTTGAAAATGATTGCATTATTTCAGTTTTTTCCGGGCAGACGTTGTACCTAATACATTAATTTAAGTAATTATATCACATAGTATTAAATTTCACATTTACGTAAGGCTTTCAATAAGGGTAGTATTTATAGAAAATACTAATAACTCAAGTACAAATAAAATAAAACAATTTTGTTCTCTACCTAAAATAAAATATAATAAAGCATTCGTAACATTAGTCAGAGATTATAAGTTAAGGATTTTTAAGAATTTTATGTAAGACTGATCAATTATTTGTTCAGTCTCATTTTTTGCTATAAACGCACAAGGCTTCAAAATTTTATGAGTACTTCCCACACACGTGCAAACCTCTATATATATATTAAAGATGTAGCACACATATATGCATCCTTATCTTTTATGAAATTATTAAATAAAGCTTGTATTATCTTTATAAAAATATGTTCGTTGAATATTAGTATAATACATCCATCTGAATATATATATAATAATAATTTACGCTTGAATGGTTTTTTCAGTATTCACAAAACTTGGTTAAATATTTGTATATATGATTGCCCACAATATATGATTTTAAAACTAACCACTAAAACTGCTTCAATGTAATGTCCCCATAAAAAACACTGCTATTTATAGGCCATTTTATTTGTCTCGTTACATGAGAATGAATTACTCTGTCTTGAATATTACATTTCTCTTGAAGATAAAGAGCAAAGGTAAGTAAGTATTTCTTCTTACGGGAAAATATATATCTTTATAAAAATATAAATTGTATTGAAATAATTTTATTATTTTATCATTATTAAATATGTTAATAGATATATAACAGCCTTTATAAGTTATTCTTAACGTATGAGGGAACAAAAATTTTTTTTTTCATAAATTAAAAAATATTCAATAGATTTAAAAATAAAATATTTGTGAATGACATAAAAGTTTTAAGTTTGGAAGTTAATACATTTTTTTAATAATAACTAGATATATGCATCTCTGAAAAAGTTTTCAGATATATTATGCTTATTAACTTTCTTCAAGAATCTCTGAGTTTATATCAATATATCTCTTGGGTTTAAAGTGTTTTATGCTAGCATTTTTAAATTTTTATCATTTTAATTCGAAACATTTAAATTTTTTTATTATATCAATATTATTTCACTCCTGTTAATGTGTATAAAATTTAATATTTTGATTCTTTGTGTGGTATAAAGTATGGGACGTCAATGATTTCTAGCTTTGAATCAGAAACTAATGACATGGATATTGCATACCTATCAATTGATTCTAGTCTTATCTTACATGTAATCAGTTTTCTTTGAATGTCTCTAATAAAAAAAGCGTAGGGATCTAGTGAAGACCTAATGTAAAAACTAGCCAAAAGACAATACAAAAAAGCAGAAAAATTTACGTTTTTTCTCATTACGTGATAATAAGACTTAAATTCATATGAAATATTAATTTTAAATTTAAAATATTTAATGAAAAATGATTTTGGATTGCCATAAACACAAATAGTAATGCTATATATTTTGGTATTAAAATATAAACATGAAAAAGAATGATGAAATGAAAAGTATTAATTTGGTAAACAAAAAGAAAACCGAAGGTATTTTTTATAAAAAAAAACCTATATATAAACCATCATTATTTTCAAATAAACTCTGTACTATATGTGGTGTTGGTTGAAGAGAAAAATTAGATTTTAGTGTTGATAAAAATATTTGAAAATTATGATATGGTTGGTTATACTTATCATTTAAAATGAAAAAATTAATAGCTAGTAAAATAAATCATACGAAGCAAATACAAACAACATAAAATTTGAACAAATAATACATTTTCTCAATATACAAAATATGTAATTTTTTTTTAATATTTTAATAATTTTATATTTAAAATTATTATTTTCGTGTAGTTAAATTGCTTATTTGTTCTAAATTCATTGATTTCTTATGATAAAATATCTCGTTATAATTCATTTTAAAAGTCAGAAACTTTAAAAAGTGTATGTGAAATCATATATAAATTATTTGCATTTTAAAGGAAATTACAACAAAAGTATGATCATGCATTAAGTTTTATAATTTAGGCATAGCTATCATATTTCTTTTGGTGCCATTTTGATTTCTTGGAATTTTTAATGATTCTTCTTCTAACTGTTTTGGAATGACTAAAAATATTAAAAATATTTTTCAACACATCCTATTTTGTCAACATTTGGGCACATATTGCCGCATTTACTGTCAAACATTTTGTTTGAACTTCTAATTTAATAAGATTTTCTCTAAAAATAATTTAAATGGATTTTTAAGCGAATTATTTTATGTGTTTATCATTCATAACTTCAAAACAATATTATTCTTTCATATATTTTCATTTAATTTTTTAATTAAAATAGGAAATGGTGTCTGTTTTGTTTTCTATTAATTTCTACTAATTATTTATCTTCTTATTGTTATTGTATATATTAATATTTAAATTATTATAATAATAAATTAATTCACACATACACAAAATATTACAATAAATACAATTATTTATTTACTCAACTATCAAAGAAACTATATATTATTAAAAATTTGTGTTTGCATATTTGCTGTATGTGAAATATTTTAAATTATATATTATTTTGTATTTTTAATAATTATTTTAATTATTTATCTACTAATTTATGCTTGGAAATGTACGTTTTGCTTTGTTTGTCTTAAAGTACCCATATCAAATTTATTTTCGGTTTTTCCTTTGTTTAAAAATCTCAATATTTTAATTTTACATTTATATTAATTATAAAGAAGTAATTACTATTTTAAGTACCCAAGACTTCTTAAACAAGATAAGAGTATTTATTACTTACAATTTTTTAGGAGCATGCTTTACTACTCTAAAAAATTTCTAGATATATATTTTTTTTTTTAGTTTCAAAACAAAATCGTTATTTAGCTTCATAAAAAAAGAAGCTCTTTTTGAACAGGAAATTTAATTCAATCGGAAAATAAAACTGAATATGGTTTCTTAATGATTTCAATCTGCGATCTTTAAAGTTGTAATTGAGCCTATGCATTTTTGGAAATGAAGGATAATACAATAACTAATGAGCTGCTAATTTCACACAAGTTCTGATATAGAATAGGCTTCAACTATCTAGTGGTCATAGTCTTTAATTTAACATGTATCGAACTAATCTCCTTTTGTTTCAAGAATAAATATTGTTTTCAACTTAATTTATTACTTCTATTTTTATTATATAATTTATAGAAAACGCGTGCAAAATTGGGAATGTAAATTTGGTAATTTTAAAATATTTGCATCTTGTAATACAAAATAATATTTAAACTGAATAAATTTTCATAACTTTTATAGCATTCGAATTAAATAAAATGGTACATAACTAGATCATTATATGATAAAATTTAAAAGTTGAAAAGATTCAATTTAAAAAATTGAAAATGTAAAATGATGATGATTATCATGTCTTATTAAAAATATGCATATTCACTGATTTTAGTATGCTAATTTCTTTCTATTTAAATTTACAAACGTATTCTATAATTTAAACTATATTGCAATAAAAAACAATGAAACATATAACTGAACACTTAATAGTACCGTGATCCATTCTAAATTTATATTTGTAAGCATTTAACTTTTATATATAAAATGGGAAAATTGAATTAGTTAATAAAACTGGTTTTATTTCATAAAAATTTTCTTTTTTTAACCATCTTATTCTTTTATAATAAATATTACGTTTATTGTATAACTCTTTATTTTTATATCCTTTTCACGAAAATGTTTCCTTTCTAAAATCTGAATGTTGGCTTTGCAAAAGTGAAATATTCACATTTTTTTTATAATGATATTACTATTAACTTTATAGATATTAAAAAAAATTATTTTTCAGTTACTTGAAAAATACTTAAAAACTATAAAGAGATGAAAAATATAATCTATGCAATTTTTTGTGCTGGATTGGTGACTTCCACACTGGCGGCGATTACAGAAAAAGGTAACAATGTTTATTTGTTGATATTTCGGTCATAAGCAATTTTACAGTAAGATTTAAAATATAAGTACAAGGTAAAAGATGTAAACAAAATTTTCATTCGAATACCGAAAAATCATACAAAGAAAATTCTTATTTCTTACAAATGGCATGTTTAATAAATCACATTTCTCAAGAAATAGGAGAATTGTTTTTTTTTATGTTATAATTCATAATTTTTTTTCAATCTTATAAATTTGTAATTTTGTCAAAAAACAATTTTAACGAATAATATAATTACTTTAAGAGGTAACCAGAGTCAAATAAAATGTGTATAACTGAAAATATAGGGCAGAAAAGAGATGAGTATCTCCATAAACAAAGTAGTATTCTCGACATCAAAATATACAAAATAATAAAGAACAGAAAATTGTGATTTCGCTAATTTAATGTTTTATTTTCTAAGTTTTGAATTCAACCCTCCAACTTTTGTTAAGAAAAAATGGCTTAAAATGTTATGACCACGTGTATGATTGCAATGCATGGTTTGGCGCATTAGTTGGCTACCCCAATCCTAGAAAACAACAAAAAATGTAACAGATGCTGTTGAGAATGGAGAATATTTCTATGAATATGGAATTCATCACAAGAAACAGGGAATGCTTGTCGTCTACACCAAGGCAATTTCATTTATTCATTAGTATTGCAGGAAAGTAGTATTTCGTGATAATTCTGGTACATAACAGAAAGCAGAGAAACTTTTTTTATAGTAAACAAACCATAGGTTCTCAAATTCACTCGAGCATATTTAAATCCAACTTAGACGTCACATTATTGAGAAATCAAAGTAACATTTTATAATCTAGAATTTGGAGAGCACATTGTCTTCTTAATGGAATGATATTTTCCAAAATACTATCGATAATCTCATTACAACCAAAATAAACTTGTGTGCAGCAATTTCAGAGATTTACACACCATATTAAATAAATTGCATCTTTTAAAAATTATATTTTTTACCTTTTAAATATAGTCAGATTTTTAATATTTTTATCTTTTTTTACCGCTCCAAATACTAAAAATTTCCATTCAAATTGTTTTATATATATATATATATATATATATATATATATATATATATATATTTTGCATATGGATTTTTTAAAAGTGTAATTTAAATTTTATGTCCAGGTAATAATGCTTTGATATTGCGTAGTGGGCTACCTATTGTCCTAAAACTTTTGTTGTGTATCTTAATAATCCAAGTAAAAATCAGCCTTGTATGGGTAGTCTCATAGATAATAAACCATATTTTAGTTTCGCTAGGGAGAGAATCCGAAAAATCTTAAATACACACTTCCATCATATACATGTGGAAGGCATATCTCATTGTTCAACAATTGCTGTGATCCAAAATCACGCCTTTCATTTAGAAGAGCACAGGAAACTACTATTTCCATGGAAATCAAAACTGAGAATGTTAAACAGTTCCATACTTAACCTTAAAAAACTTTATATGATTGTGGTTTATAATACTAATACAGTTCCACAGTTAAAAATTTCATAGAATAGCAACTTATACTCTCCATGTCACCATCATGTTGTTACATAATGAAACAACAATGTTTCACATTATATTCCAATGATTAAATTACTTTTGTTAGGTTATGATTCCTTCTCAATATTTTGACGAGTAAGCCCAAAGAAAAATTTCATAATTTGAGACCATTAGTCTTAAACTATAGGATAGATTTAGATGATCTATATAACGCAAGGCTTCATATGTATAAAGGAATAAAAACACTAATTACCAATATATAAATCAAAATAAAAGAAGAAATTAAAAAAGACACTGCACGGTTTTAATATATACAGTAAAAACTCAATAACTGTCAATTGTTTAAGATATGATTTTTAAGAAATACTCAAAAAAATTACTAGACCAATCAAAATATATTTAACATGAATAATCATCATCGAATACATACTCAGTGGATGGAAAGCAAAGCTTTAACAAGTCTATCACAAAAGCAAAAATAAGTTCTTATAAAATAAATTCAAGTTTCCATGAACATCTAATGTGAGATTGCTTTTACAATTTTTAGGGTACTGCGACTCCCCAGAAGGAAAATTGGAAATGGGAGAAGAATTGTACACTGAATTTCCATGTGCCAGGCATAAGTGCGAGAGAAATGGATTTTTAAATAGTATAGGGTGTGTATAACATATATATATATATATATATATATTAGAAAGATATACTATGTAAGATATGGAAATGATTAGCTAATGTCGAACTATTAATAAAATAAAGTATAGTCATCTTGAGTGCATTTAACTACGATGTACGTCACCAAAATTTAAATAACAACAGTCAAACATGTCAGAAATATAAGTCAGCAAACAACTCAACATAAAAAATCGTGACTGCTTTGTCTATTAGCGCACTGGAAATAATGGCAATCAAATATGATTTTTCAGAAAGTCATGGAGACAAATGTATATAAATATAATGTGTGTATTGGCTCAAAATATTAGACATTTGTATTCTTGCGAAAGCAGGAAAACAACGCCCTTGAATTTCCAACGATGTTTGATATCGATCTTATCATTTGATCGGGACACAATATTACTTTCTTGAATTTACCAAAAGATGATTCATAAGGAATGAGAATTGCCCATCTTAGTTGTGATACTAAGTCACTGTTTATTATTGAAAAACTAAGTGATATTAAAAAAAATGCTCTTAATTTTTAACTAATGTTTCTATATTACTTCCTGATAGTAAAATGTAATTTCTTTTTGGTTTACAGATGTATAGCATTCATACCACCTGGATGCTTAGAAATCAAGGGAACAGGAATATGGCCTAATTGTTGCCCTAGGGCTAAACCATGCATCAAGGCGTAGATGTAAAGTTGACGAACAGGTATAATGCAATGGGAAATGAAATGCAACTAAGTTTAAGTAGAATTATGAAATTGATGCGAAAATTCCACATTTATGAGATAATTGTACCCTTTTGACAGTTATTTTATAATTGTATTTTTATAATTACTGAAAGCAGTAAAATGTGGTGAGTCTTTTAAGGAAAGTAGAATTCTGCTTAAATATTATGTTATCTTATTGCTGTATATATCGTAATTCTATTTAGATACAATTTTAAGAATAAACTTTCACGAAACCTTTCCACTAAAACAATTTACTTGTAACTTTTGTACTTTTGTATTTAATATTATCATAATCTTTTATCTCATATCGATTAATTACAGTTATAATAATTTTAATCAAATTATATCTATTGAAAATATAAAACCTTTTTGATATTATCAGTTTAATCGCAAATATTTTGATTTTATTCTAAACATTAGCTTGAGTTACAAAACATTTACCAATGCTACTGCAACTGGACCCAGGCAAAATGAGTTTAATTTCAATATATATGAACCCAAGATAATTTACGTGATTCTAAAGTTGAATTATTTTAATACGTTTATAAATTATTATATTTTTATTTTTAGGACAAACAATGGATTGCTTAGAGATTTTCAACACATACTATGAGTTGCAAGATATTTCTACACTAATAATGTCTGACTCCTTTTACAACTGTACCTTATTATATTTATTGAATATCAATGTTTTGTAATAAAATCAAAAATGTGATTTGTGTTAAGTAATTTATCAAGGAGCAGGTATTGAACTGGGCAATATGTAGGGTAATGGCAATGCAAGTATGTCATACCAGTCAAATTTATATTTTCTTTTTAATAATACACGCAATGTCTAAAATCAAAAGGAAAACTCATAGAATTTATTAAATTAAATTTTTATGTAGTATGATTCGTGATGACGAATGTCTTTTAGAAAAGTCTTAATTGCGTAAATGTGATTGCTACAATTTGCTAGAAATCTCTCATATAGAGAAAATTTGTATTATTCAATTAACTCCCAAAATGTTCACTGCAGGTAACTTTAATTTAGTTTTCCTTGTTCCTGACACAAAATAGTAAGATAATTTAATTATACTATGAATGAGGAGAAACTTTCAAACGGCAAATCAAATTAAGAAGCACTATTGGGAATAAAATGTAATGTTGAATTCAATGTTGAAAAATTTCATCTTATTGCAAATTGAGTATATGTTTATTTTCTTGTTTTAAAATGGTATTTAGTTGTTTTAAGAATTCTTAAAATTGCATATAATTAAGACAATTTTTGACATTGGCTTAATCCCATATTTAAATTGAAAAATACTACATTTGATTTCAATCAAACGTCAGAAACAGGAAACGAATAATATATTTTCTGGAGTATTGTTTAGTGCTACTTATTTCTTCAGTTTCAATGTGGGATTACGAATTACAATGACAATTTTTTTCACTCCAATAAACACAAAAGAGATTAAAATAAAACCTAACGCACACAAACGTCTTGACGTACTGAGTTATTAATCATACGAAAATTAAACGTGATTTATTTAAAAAATAAAGGACAATCAATGGCTATTAACCAATTTATACGAAGTATTAGATCATCCTAGCTTTTAGTAAGATTCGATAAAAAAAAATAAATAAAAAATAAAAAAAAACAGTTTTTAAACAAATTTTGTATTTGCATTTTATGGGATACGATCAATTTCTGTGTATATGAAAGCCATTTTGTTTTTAATTTAAAAACAATAAATTGTTTTCTATTTAAAATCATTTGCTTATAGCAAATTATGAGTTATTATAAACTATAAGAAAGAACGCTTTCTATAATATCAAGATCACTAAATAAAAGGAAGCTGTTTAACTTAAATTCGAATAATAAATAATAATAACGTTAATCGAAATAATAACGGATTAAACACCATATGAACAAATGAATGCTATTTTTATTAACTAATTTGAAGTACTGTGACTATAGAAAATGAAATAGAAATAAGTAATATTTTTCTCGGTTATACATTAGAAGGAATGTTTTCAGAAACTTCGAAGAAATCAAGAACACCAAGAACATAAGTGGTATCATTATATTATTTTTAATCACGTGGTGTAATGTCCTTATCTAATAAGCCTGTTCATTAATCATTCCATGTTTACAAATGATACCAAATGTATCTCTCGCATGGCAAAAGTCAGAATGATAACAAAGAAGCATCATTGCGAATGAATGTCTACGTTCTCAAGGGAAATTTGGCTTTCTATTAATTACTGAACATGCCTGAAATGAATGTATTTATTTTCAAGAGATTTATGAAATTTTCATCCTTATTTCACCTACTACAATTTTTATTAAAAATTATCAATATTTTGCAAAAAATTTAACTAATTTTTATTCTTATCTTTTACGAGTTTATTTGTGTATTAATGAAATCGAAATATGATTATATACTATGTATCTCCAGATTAAGTTGTGGCATATCAAGTCACCAGTAAATCGCATTTCCTGGAGGTACATTACCATCTTCTTTTCTTGCTCTATACATAACTATGATTTCCACGTCTATTTTCTTTCCATAAATTTTAAATGTATAGCCTGAAGGTTTATTTATCTGATTTTTTTACATGTCATTGCGAGTTCATAATGTCTGCAAACTGAATTGAAAAAAATTAGTTTTAAATATTTTCCATATTACTTATATACACTACTAGCCACAGTAAATGAAGCAATCGAAAGGAAACATGCAAATAACATGAAATTTACAACATGCATTAGCAGAGATGACATGTGCAAATCATTAAAATTTAAGCGCAGACGCATATCACGCACGCCTGTGGCGTCACTTCAAATCACTATTTAAGGCTCAGAGATTTCGTCTATTTCAAGTTCAGCAATTGTATTTTTCTTTTGGATTTTTGTAAAAAGCAATAAATTATGTCTTGTAGAAACAGCGATCACTTTTTGATCAAGTATCTGATTTTGACACAGGACAGGTAGTGGCCTACCCAGATTGTGGATTATCTTTCAGGGAAATCGCTGGTATTGTTGGACGAAACTAAATAACAGTAATGCGGATATGTGATCACTGGATGCAAGAGGATATCACGGACCAAAATGTTCGATCGCATCCCCCTCAGTACACAGCTTCAGGTGATGACAGGCAAATTGTAAGCATGGCAATGACGGATTGCTCAGCCACATCAGGAACCACAGCACAGCACATATAGTCTGTAATGCATCACCCAGTGTCTGAGTGTAGCACTCGACGTCATTTACAGCAGAGTGGTCTGTCCGCAAGACGTCCTTAGCTTTGTTTACCCTTGACGCAGAACCACAGACGTTTCCGCAACCAATGGTGCGATGAAAGAAGGATGTGGTCGGCAGAATGGAATAAAATTGTCTTTACTGATGATTCACGCTTCTGTATGCAACACCATGATGGTTGCATTCGATTCTGGAGACACCGTGGTGAGAGGATGCTGAACAGCTGCGTTATGCACCGCCACACTGGTCCTGCACCGGGTATTATGGTATGGGGCGGTATTGGATATCACTCTTGCACTCCTCTAGTACATATTGCCGGTACTTTAAACAACCAGCGCTACATCTCCGAGATTTTGGAACTAGTTGTCCATCCTTACCTTCAGGACTTGCCTACAGCCCTATTTTAACAGGATAATGTGGGACTACACGTAAAATGGTTTGTCCAAGGGTTTTTAGTCATTCCCCAGATTGAATTGATTCATTGGCTTGCTCACTCTCCTGATCTTTCACCGATAGTAAACATGTGGTCCATGGTTGCTCAGTGATTGACCAAGATTATATACTCATCTGCTACATCAGATATTTTTGCAACGTGTAAAAGTTACTTGTTCTGCTGTACCCCAAGAATCATCCAAAATCTCTTTGATTAATGTCGAGGCGTGTAGCAGTGGTGATCTACAATGATGGCGGCTAATCTCGCTACTGATTTTGGCAGGAACTACTCTTCACATAAGTCTATAAATTTAATCATTTGATATATGATCAACATGTTATCTACAAAATACGTTTTGTTTGTGATATATCTTGTCTTTCTTGATGTTGCAATTTTGATGACCAGCAATGTACTTTACACAAATAAAGCAAATCAAGATATTTCACATCGAATAGTAAAGTTATATTCAAAATAATAAAAAAACACACTTTTAAGTAAATAACTCAATGCTTAAAAATAACTTAATTAGTAATAATAAAGACAAATTACTAGTATGTTGTTAATTTTTATAATATCTCATAGTTGTAAAAATATGTACGATCTACTTATATTAGCGAACTTAATAAAGTTTCCTCTAAAACTAACATAATTATAAGCAGATATTATATGATTAACATAATTTAAAAATTTGTGGTTAATTGATTTGAGAATCGATAGACGACTTACATTAAATGATGATTTCGAAAATATTGTAGTTTTTAAACATATTAATTTTTATTTTGCATTTACCAATTGGTTTAAAAGTTTGCTTGTGGTTTTTTCCCCTTTAATTTTTCATTAGGCAAATTTATATATAATTTCAAGATAATTTTCTAATAACCCATTAAAGATTTCCCTTGATATCTTATACTGGTCATCATACTAAGTCGAAAGCTAATGTAAAGAATTTGGAAATACTTCTCGTACTATGTTCTAAAAATTTTTATGGATAATGAGCGACACTGAAGTGTCGTAATGGAAGAATTCTGAAACTTACTTAAGGATCCAACCCATTATACGAATAAAAAGAAAACAGAAGTACCTCCAAATGGCTGCAATCCCAATGAAGTCAAGATTGTAATTGAAAAAGGCAGATGGTAAGATTGTGTCTTCTGGTGATTCAAAAGATGTTAATGACTAATAACAAGTAAACAATACACTTATTGATCCCGTAAGACTTTACACGAAGTTCACACGAAGTAAGACATCATAGCTAAAAAATTGACACCATAAGTTCTTTGCGAGTGATTGCATGAATATTTTATTGAATTCAACTGATCATGATTTACATTCATGAATAGTTTAGGATGTTTGGACTATCTTGTATGATTTTTATCATACAAATCTCCAACACTTAACACCACAATGCTGCCTATTTATAGGCTGCTCTGATTGGGATAAATCATAAAAATACCTAAATTTACGTGGGTATATTTTTCTAGATTATTAGAAACCATATTAAGTATATTAACTGTATGCTCAGTCAGAATCCACAACGTTTCAAATATATGTGTTAATTTTTATATAACTTCGACTTCAATTAATATTTTGATTGTTACATTCAAAAATCAAGCAGAGTATTTTGGTTTTTCTGAATAAAAAAAGTTAATGTTTATGAATTTATCTTTATGCATATTGATTTTTAATAATTTCATGAGGTATCTTTAGCCATGGAAAAATTCAATAAAAATATAGTTAAAATGATTTTTTTTATTCTTATTACGAAAGCGTTAGTTAATCTTCAACATCAGGCTTACTTACATGTATATTTACCTCAGCTACAATTTAAGGATTTATGTTGTTTGAAATGTATTTCGATTCACAATTAATGGGCAAAAATACTCTTAGAAATAGAAGAATGAATACATTTGT
>JAPDSC010105187.1:4328-14604 GCA_026290005.1 Latrodectus geometricus | reverse complement strand
TATATATATATATATATATATATATATATATATATATATATATATATTGATTGGTAAAAACTCTAAATTAAACAATTTTTTAAATGCAGATTAAAAAGTAATATAAGCTAACTACTCTGAAATTCAACTTCTTCGTTCTTAAATATTCTTAGAATCAAGATATTTTGATAATTGTAAATTCCAATGTCTAATTCCTAAAATCAATAAACTAAAAATGTCACTAGATCATATTCCCAACTTTAAATGCGCATTAAAAATGAATTATGTTCAGTATCATGGTATGTTTTGCTTGTATTAAATTGTATTACCAGCTTCTTAAAATCTTATTTTCTCATTTTATTAAATACTTTGGACAAATCGCTCAATTTGGTAACCACCCCTTCTCCGGTTAGTGATTCAGCACGGGTGTATATGATAATCGGAGTAAGTCACTTATCCGAAGTCGAGGTCAAAGATACTCGAATTACCGATGCTAATTTTACCGTCAAAGTCACTAATCCCGCAATTTTTTCTTCTCTCCACAATGACGAGAAACGCTAACTAGCGATTGAAGTTCACTATCCCGGAATAGTTCAGAGGTCAACTACATCAGCACCTCAGTGGCGTATTGCACCTTAATTCCGAGAATGATGCGAGCGCCGTTTGATTAGAGGAGGGCGTTGTGAGGGAAAACAATGATCATTATACAACATGCAGTTAGAACATGATGAATCGATTGAGGTTCGGATGGCAAGAAACGATGCATTTTGCATCAACAAGCATCGAAGGTGAATTAGGTATTCCTTTCTCCGCTTCCTCCATTCCGATAATTATGGATAATTTTCCCATTGTTTTACTTGTAGCATCTAAAAACCAAGAAGACAATTTTAAATTAACTGTTGTATTGAAATTTTCTCATAATTGTTGTCATTGGTTTTAATTTTACTTAGCAACGTAAAGTTGTTTTCTTTTGTGATTAGGCATTGTAATCTACAGTCTGTTTATTTTAAAACTATTGAACATAAGCAGATTATCTGATATTATGTTAGTTTTATAATGAATGTATATAAGTTTGAATAAACTTATATACATTCGAATAAACTTATTGTCATAGAAAATGCTATGCATAATATTTAAAGGCACACATAATTTGCCATAAATACTCCATACCAATATAAAATACACACATATGCCATCTTAGATATCATAGAATGTGCTATAGTTACTCATTGATACAATTTAAGAATTTTTTTTTCTATTTTTAATGGCGGGCACCCTTGAGTACATTAACCCATTTGCCTGCCGCAACAAGGCCGGAATCTGCTACTTTTTTATCGTTACCCAGTGGGCAACTGTGAACCAAGTCACGGAGGTACGAGTAGCATTGTCCACGCCACACCACCACAAACCCGTTTATAGGGCGGGCCACATTCATCCATCATCTGAGAGAAGGACAAGAAACACAGAGGGAGAGAAAGAGAAGGTACATCCATGCCCGAGCTGGGAATCGAACCCAGGTCCTCCCCATTCGTAGTTCACTAGACAGGTTGGGTGGCACAATTTAAGAGTTAATTTGTTAAAATTCACTTGATATAATTTAAAAAAATGTTAATTTTCTTTTAGGACAAGAATATTATATTATATTTTTATATAGTATAATATTCTTGCCAAAACCTTTGTCTATAATTGACAGTTCAAGAACTCTAAGCTGCTGTGAGGTTTCCTGAATATCCTTATTATAGTGCTGTCCTAGATGCTAGTTTATAAATGGTGGATCACATAATATAGTTACCAGACAGAGAATTTGAGAAATTCACTAGTTACCAACCAGACTAATCTACATAAATGCAACATACATGGAATATCCGTCATCAAATCATGATTAAATGTTTAGATCTTGTTCTTCTGGAATATTCTAGGTCAATCACAGATGTAATTAAGCAACAAGAGATGGGTAAAGTATCTCTACTTTCTGCTTGCATATCTTTCGAGATGAATGCTTGGAAAATTTTTGGACTTCCTCTCTTGTGACACGAGAATACTCCTATTATCTATGAAAAGTTCTCTAAGATTTCCAAAATACAATGGATATTATAGAAACATCTTGGTAAATTCCTAATTGCAATAATAAATGTAAATGTATGCGTATTAGCTCAATGATTTGCACAAATATATTAGCTCAATTAATTCTTATATTTTATGATTTGATATTATAAATACATTTTTCAATTCTAATTGAGAAAAGAAAATTAAAATAGGCAAGATGTTTGTATTACAATCAATATTATGGTGTCTTTCTCTAATAATGAACACTAACTGTAAATTTCTTAAATGTAATATTGTCAATGGGTTTAAGTGAGGGGTTCATATACTTGATTAAATGCTTTGCTAATGGTTAAAGGAAGTAAAAATTAAAGATCAGTTCATTTTTCAATTTCTCTATGAACCCTGAAAATTAAAAATTCTACATAAAGGGAAAGAACTGAAATAAAGTTCAATTATCAAAATAAGACCAATAATTAAAAGCCAATTGCATTAATATCATAGAATGATTTTTTTCGCTAAAGCAATTATTATTGTCTGCTTGCTAATCCACTAAATGTTCCTTATATTTTTCAAGTTTAAGATATTTTTAGATATGTATGGACCTATTTTGGACAAGTTCTAGTTTTCTGTAAGTAGTGAACGTGGATTCTCAAAATATTTTCTAACTTCCTGCTTGATAGTACCTGAACATACCAGTTATCTATGAAATAAATTTCTTGGAAATGTTAAATAAATCATATAACAGTTTACATCTGTAAGTTACCGACTGCAGTTTGTTGAAATGGGGAACAAAAATATTTTTGGAAACTAAAAGCCAGAGTGACTTAGTTAACTAAGACTGATCGAAAAGAATAGTAAATCCAGCCCAACCCAAAAATTAAAATTATATCAGTTCCTTAAAAATTTATCTGGACCGCTTGGAAGTATTTCAGAAAGAAAGATACCGAGGTCAAATTCAGAAATTCTCAGGGGGAAAAAAGGAAGTTACGTATAAATAGAGACGGAAGTTACGTTTCAGTGTTTCCGTAAGCCCAATGTCTGTCAAGATGGTGCTAGAAGTTTACTGTATTTTTACCCTTATGATACGTTAATACTACCTACTATCCGTAGAAAGCATTTCCAGAGAACAAAACGTGGCAGATGTTCATGTGCCTGAAGAAGGATTTGGCTGTTAAACTAACCAGTATGTGGTATCAACACTAATTTTAAATTATCCTGTCTCACTGAACCGATTGAGGGAATTTGACAGTGGTAAAAGAGTCCTTCTCCCCATTGGATGATGGTGAGTTTGAATTCTGGCTTAATCGAAGAATTATCGTTTTCATTAAAGGTGACTAGAACACGTTTAAATATGATGTGATCGGTACTTCTTTCAAGTGAAATGATGTTGTTGTGTTAGTAATGACACTTGACGCAGCTAAACCCAACCATCTGGGACTGATTAATTGAGATATTGATGAGAATGAAGTCAGAGAGGGCGTCTTCCGTTTTTGAACAGAGCCCCATAACCAAGAGAGTGGAAGTACAACTTTTTGCTTATAGATGGCAGCACCATCTGGTTCTTCTATTTTTGAGATAGAAAGCCAGAGAAGACCCAAAGCCTGACTTTTAACATCCTCATAGATATTAATTTGGAATGGGAACATAAAAAATATTGCGAAAGTGAAATGATAACTGAGGGTGGCTGGTCTAGTATACAGGAGTCTTTTCCCTGACCCCTTTTTCTAAATTACGAAGACTCCCACCCTGCTGCTTTCATTAACCAGTAGAGTTCAACCCTGAGCCAGGTAAAATAGGGAAGCATACTTCTGCATCAATATCTCAATTAATCAAGAAAAAGTATACGGCAAATAACAAGTCAATAATATTATTTTTCAGATGTATTTACTTATTATCATCAACAATTGGACTTCTAATAATGAAATACACGTAATGATGATTGAAAAAACTTAAAAAAATTTAGGTGTATATTTAAGAAAATATTTGCAAAGAAAGTTGATAATATATATTATTTAATATTAGGTGGATCAGTAAGGTTTAAAAAATTGGAAATTTAATTAAACTTTAGGAATAATATGCAATCTTTTCGATTCATATTAGTTACAGTATGATAGTTATTTCATACCAATTTCATACAAATCCAAGATTAATTTCTAGAAACATTCTATCAACAAGGAAGGAATTCATTGTTGCCATTGGAAATGAATGTTGTTCTAATATGATATTGTAAAAAACTTAAAAAGCCCTTTAACTGAAATTTAAAATTACTTTAGAAAATAACAGAAATAAAGAATTTTGTTCAGTATATAAATAAAACAAAAACACAAATTTTATAAATCTAATAAGTAACAAAAATACTTTAGTAATGCAATTTTGAAAACTACGAATAAAGTTATCAGATTTTATACCTAGTATTTAATCTTGTTAGTAAGTCTCTTCTTTATAAATTTTTGAACTAGGCGCTACTTTCGTTAAAGGAAGTCTGCGGATTCGAGTCTATCATAGCCACAATTGGCAGAGGTAACTGGTTCTTGTTAAGATAACCTGGGATAATATATCTCC
This sequence comes from Latrodectus geometricus, assembly GCA_026290005.1. NCBI lineage: Eukaryota > Metazoa > Arthropoda > Arachnida > Araneae > Theridiidae > Latrodectus > Latrodectus geometricus. The sequence goes on along the minus strand of JAPDSC010105187.1, from coordinate 10,017 downwards.
TTTTCAATGGTATGAAACTTTAAAAAACGGAAGCCAGTTTAATGGTCACTGACAAATATCAGGGCCGGCGCTAGGGGTGGGCAAGCCGGGCCCTTGCCCGGGGCGGCAACCTTAGGGGGCGGCAAATTGGCCCTAAAATTAAATTTCTCAAACTTTTAAACATTTTCTCTTTCTAAAATAATTGAGTTTTGACCAATGATATACTAAACATTTTTGTTTAAAATGAATCATATTTTTATGCATTAAGATATTTGGAATCAAACCCCTAACGACCTTTATATATACAGGGTGTTTTTTAAACATACAGCAAAAATTTGTTTCGAAGATACATAGCGAACAAAATTTTTGACATTATAGCAACATTTTATTACCAAAAATTACAGGTAAAGTTTTTTAATCTTCAAGAACTGTTGAAAATAATGACCTCCAGCTAGAATACGAATGCAAGAAATTTAATGATTTTAAAAACTATAAAAATGGATTTGACGAAAACTATGTTCGCCCTGTATCTTCGAAACAAAGCGAGTTCACAAAAATTATCAAAGGACAAAATATTCTTAGAATAGTCGAGGGAACAAACCCTTGAATTTTTGGCGTATGTTTAATAAACATCCTATATATATATATATATTAATAATGTATGAACTTTTAACTATTTGAAATGTCAAAATATTTGAAATGCAAGAAAACTCACAAGCATAAGAAGCTACTTAAAAATAGCTTAAAACTTAAAGAAATAATTTTTTTATAATTTAATCAAAGGGACACAATAATAGAATTTTTAACCGTGTGTCTTAATTTGTCGAAACATGTATCAAAACTCCACCATTGCTGACGATTGCAATTTTTTTTACTCGTTTTATTTTACCATTACTCGTGGAAAGGGTTAAGGTTATCTCTTTTAATTTTTGTTATAAAGGGGCGCCATTTTACCTCTTTGCCCGGGGCGGCGAAGCTGCTAGTGCCGGCTCTGCAAATATGAAGTTCATGAACTATAAAATCGTATATGCTTAAAATATCAGAAGGATATCTGATCGCTCGTTATACACTTCGTTTCTTGAAAACTGAAGATCTTATTCAAAACATTCTAAAATTTTATTTTTTTAAAGTTCTTTATTTCTTTAGTTTTTAAGAGTAAATAGGTGAACTAGATTTTCTCAAACTTTCTATAAAAATTCTGTTGCTTGTGAAACTTGTGAAAAGCATTGAAAAGATTAGTAGAAACAATCTGATTGTGCTTTGTGAGACTATTTATCCAACTTTTTTTTATTTGTTTCTTTTTATAAAACTATTTCACTTTTTTATTGAATAAAATTCAAGCATTAAACTATTTGTATTCTTTTTGATTAAATTTTAATGTGAAAAACCGAAAACATTTTCTCTTTATAGATAATATATATTTTTAAAAATTGTACTGTTTGGTTTGTGGCGCCATCTATTAATTCAATAAGCAGTAAATCCTAAAATGTTTCTCTCAATAACAATATTTCGCATTAAAAGGAATTTTTATGAAGGGAAAATGAGAATACGAGCTTTTATTATAAACTTAATATTTCTCTATAAAAATAAAATGCAATGAAATTAATAGAGGAAGGTAAATAACTTTTCATTATTTATCAATTTATTTATATAATATTTACACGCATGTGCTTCCTTTATATATTTATTTTTAAATATCTTTATATTAAATATAAATGAAAACAGCTTACAATTTTAGTTTATGACAGAAATGACTTTTCTCTAACAAAAAAATAAAAAATTTTCTATAAAACATAAAGTTTCGATTAATTTTTTTATGTATAATTATTTACGTGAAGCTAATAATTATTTTTTTTTCCTGATTATAGATTTCAACATTAATAACAACACTGATTATAGATTTCAACATACTTGAAGCATAAAATTGAAAAATAATAGAAATATTTTTTAAACTGTGTAATTATAAACATTTTTTAATTAATTGTAAATATTTAAGTAAAATCTAAACAATTGTTCAATATTTTGTCTGGTGTCGCCATCTGATATCGATATTACTGATTTCAATTATGTGGTAGAGACACATTATTTAATTCAAAGTAGTTGAAATTAAGTAGGAGTTAAAAAATTACTGTTCTTTTAAATCTTGTCTTTATAAATACTTTTCGTTTAATATTATATATATCTAATTTAAATCTTAGCTATAATTCAATATTTTCATCAGTGTTGTTATATTATTAAAGTGTTATATTATTTACTATAATAATTCATATATTTAGCAATGCACATATAGATGGCGCCATCAATTATAAAGAGCCTAACTTCATCATATTTCTTTTAAAGAGAAATCCATCAAAACCATTTCTAATACAACAAAATTCAAGAAAAAACTTTAGTAAATTATGAAATCTTTAGAATTAGGTAAGTCACAGTTCAATAATTAAGATGATTTTGTTATTTTTATTTAAATTTCAACTGAATGTAAATTTATATGCTTATCTCCATTCATAGAAAGACATATTGCTTACATCTCCTCTCTTCAATCATTAAAAAAAATAATTAAATTGCACTGCGTTAAACATGACGTAAACAAAAGTGTTTTGAATAATTCAAAACATATCACAAAAATGTGATTCTAAATTTTTAATAATTTGAAAACTTTCAAAGAAGTATCCGTATTTAAGAGTTTATTTAATTAATTTTTTTAAATTAAAATTATGATTTTCCAATGTGGAATCTGTAATGCAACCGTTATCGTGAAAATCTATTTTTTAAATTGATGGATTAATGATGTGAATTGTTAAAATGTTATTAATAAAGTTTTAGTGACAGATTTTTAACATTAAAGACGGATATGGTGATCAAAATTAATTAAAAATTACAGTTAAAATGCTTCAGAAAAAGATGAATATTAAAATTTGATTAGAAACGAAGATAATTTTCAAAGTAATAAATGTGAAAAGATTTGAATTAAATAAAAACATTTGAAACTTAAATTACTAACTATCCAAAAATACTTAATATGGATTCAAATGAGAGTTAATCAATGTCAAATAATTAATATCATAATAAAAAAAATAATTTCAAAAATATGTTTAAGCACAACTGTTTGAATGCAGACAGAACTAATGGACTGATAAAATAAGGAAAAGCTCTCGTTAATTCGAGACAAGAAATAATAGTAAAATTTAAAATAACAGCAAAAATATCATTACCAAATAAAAATTATTATGAACTTTTAAATAACAATGAAATTTTAAATTTAATAACAAAGACATTTAGAACTGTTAATCTAAATCTACAATATTTTCAGAATTAATAAATTTAATTGAAAAATAGAATTTTAAGCTGTTAAAAAAGATCGTTGAATATTTCTTTTAAAAAAAAATTGATTAACAAAGTATTAAGCAAAAGAGAAGTAGTTTGTAAATTTGCATAATCCAAGAGAGACAAAACATTTTTTTCTAAGATATTCGATTGATCTTATTAAACGGAGGTTTTCTAGTTAGCATGAAAATCAAAATGGATTCTGTATAGTATTTTCAGCTAATCCATTCAATATTGCTTCACTTTTTACCCGATAGATGGCAGCATAATGGAATAAAAAAAAACCGCGAAGTTATTAGTCAACTAACTGAAATATATCTCATGCAGCAATAAAATCCTTTTAACAAATGTGGAGTGAATTTTTTAAAAATTGATTTAAAAGTATATTTCAAAGTACAAAAATTATTGCTTATTTCTTTCATTTTTCATTTGGCATAGTGACTTTACAGGTAATCAAGCACTTCACGTTTTATTAAACTTACTTTACTTCACGTTTTATTAAATTCATTACTTATTTTATACTGTTTACAAAATGTTAGTTATTATTTAAATAGTTTATTAAAGTTCCAATTGTATAGTATCTATAATAGTAATTACTTGATTTTTTTAACTATATCTTTATAAGGAATAAAATTAACAATACTTCAATTTTTTAATTCATTTTTTGATATTTATCCATTATTAATATTAATCACATCTGTTGTAATCATTACAATTTTTACGGAACATAAAGAATTCAACCAATGATCTATGGAAAGTTCTCTCTGAAAAAAAGAAATGCTGCCCAGGGTTCATTTTTACTTTTACACTTTCATTTTTACATTTTTACTGTCCAAGTTTACTTGTGTGTGTTATTTTTGTCATCACTAAATTTCAAAATTAATTAGTTAATATTAGTTTTGAAATTTACTTGTGGTGTTAAATCAGCAATTTTCTTTAGTAACACCTAAATATTTATATTAACTAATATGAATAATTTGTATTAATGGTAATGATTCAACCAAAAATTTAAAAAATACATAATGGCATGTATATTTCTAAGTTAAATCTTACTTTTTTAAAAATAGGGATGTGGACAAAAAAATTTCTAATAAAATGTATGCTACAAAGTATTAAATTTATTTATTTTATTTAAATTTTAAAATACATTTAATGTATGTAAGCATATCTCATCAAATTTGAAAGTAATATGAAAGAATAAAAGTTAAATATTTATTAATTTTAATATTCACACAATTTAAATAAATGTTTTTGATAAAAAAATATTAAATCACATTAAATTTCGTACGAAAAATTATAACACAGGTGTAAAAATAGAGAATTATTTCATCTGTCTGAATAAAACCGAACAAACTCCGTTAGAAAATGGATTTATTAATTTTATTAAAGTTATAAACTTAAATTTCAATTATGTGCAAACAATTTGTTTGCTAAATACTGAAACCACGGAAAGTCTTAGTAGTAAAATTATCAGTTAAATGAATGAGACACCTCATAAAAATATAATTTAAACCGTAGAAATCACATAGACGCGAGAATAAATGTTTTGAATTTATCAAAATTTCATTTTAAATTTACAAATTCAGTTAAGGATAACTTTTTGTTAATTTTTATTACTTTATACTATACGAAATTATTATATATTTAAAAACAGGAAAATTTTTACTTCAGGCAACTACATACTATTTAATATATACATGTATGAAATACTTTTATAAAGAGAAAACATAACACCTTATTCAATAATTATTGATTTTTTAAGAATTCAATAGAAATAATTAGAGACCTCATATTCTTATAACATTAAATTATATGGAGAAATCCAAGCAAAATAAGGTTTTTGTTTACTAGAAAATTATTTCTTCCTTCTCCAAATAACTAATCGATACAAGGAAAGCCACAATAAAATTTCCTATCGATTAATCTTTCTCAATAATTTTTCTGAAAGCTTTTTAATAAAAACTGAAAGCATTAGTGGAATCATACAATTTAAATATTTTTGGATTAATCATAAGAAAAAACGGAATTGTAATAAAATAACTCTTCATTGTAATAAAATATCTCTTTATTACAATGAAGTTACTATTAAATTAGTTGATGATTCTAAAATTGATAAAAGCGTATGGAATCAAATTTTAAGAATAAGGAAAATTATTTAAATAAAAGATGAAATTAATATCAATATTGAAAAATATTTTATATTATAAAATTACGCGTAATTCACATTCGAAAAATTTTTTGAAATAAAATCATTTTGATTATAAAACTGCCCATTTATTATCTAATACTTTGAGAAAATATAAAAAAAATGAATTTAAAATTGTAGGAAATATTTTCTCGTCAATTTAAAGTATTATTTCAATTGAATAAAACAGAAGAATATTTA
>JAPDSC010105169.1:0-10255 GCA_026290005.1 Latrodectus geometricus | reverse complement strand
CATTATGTTTTTCACAAATTATATATGTTTACTAGATTGTTATGTCCGGCAGAGATTGTATTGCACCAGATTACTTTTTGAACGATTAATTTTGGGCGCACTTATTTAATTTGCTGTCTAGTTATCCCAGCTAGTTTGCAATAATAGATTATGGATAGAGACTATCTTGCTATCTTATAGGATGCATTGTATATGGAACTGTAAAATATTGGTTTGCAAAACTGAGTTAGGAAAAATTGTTTTAGGATTTAAGTTTACATTGAATCAGGATTTAAAATATTATGGAACGTTTTATCGTCAAAAATATTTCTCTGATGTTAAATTATTATTTAATTGTTTTATTCTTAATGATAGATTGAAGATCACTTTGCAATAGATTTCAGAGAAGAAAATTTTTTCATCTATTTGTTTTTTCTCTATGTAGTAACAAACATTTGTTTTCTTCTTTTCAGCAGCACAAATAGAGATTTATCAAAAAATAAATATAAATTCGAAGTTAATCAAAGTTCTATGAATTTCAGATCCTGATTAAGAAATAATTATTCTATTCATTTACGCTCAGTCTTAATTTTACTTAAGCATGTGGTCTCAAAGTATGACAAAAACATGTGCTTAATCAAAACTTAAAAGACTATCTTCACTATTGTTCTTCAGGGCTCATTAATGATCCCTCATACGTTTTTGCTTATTCTATGAGAGTTTTTAGTTAAAACAATTTCTTAAAAGTATCAGATTTCTTTATTAATTCTAACATGCTTCCTTTATGGTGCTCTATTAAAACATGAGAAACCCAACAGCAAGCTATTTTTTTTTTATATTCAAATCATGAATAATTTATGTATGAATAACAAAAATCCACTATTAAATTCTGTATCATTTGATAGGTACAGCTATTAGCATCAATATAAATTTTTAATATGATAGACATTTTGTCTGGGTTTACAGCGGTCAATATATTTCCTGTATGTTCTTTATCCTGAAGAGAGTTATAAGCTATTTGATTTTTTTATTATACGATGGCTTTTCATCTTCAAATCTCAATTGCAGATATTGAAGGTATTATTAATATAATAACACTAAGAAATTACATGCAATCATGGCTTTATAATGTTCTCACATCAACATCATTCCTCACTTCTTCATTCATTTCTGTCTAAAATTCATTCTATGTTAAAATACTTGCGATTGGCTGATAAAAGGACTTAGACGAAAAATTCACATTTTCAAATTTAAAGATAACTTTTTATCCTTTATTATCAGCATGAATCTTAAAAATTTGTAAATGATCCTAGTATTTGTCACGTCAGATCTACTTCCCTTTTATTTTTATTTGCTAAGAAGGAAAATTCATAAAAATATAAAAATTTTCAAATAATAATAGAAAGCGTCTAAAAATCTAAGCTTCAAAATTATTTTTAAAAGAGCAAAATAGTGGAAAGATGTTTCTATTTAATTTCGCAATTAATATATGAAGTATATAATAAGATATAACTACACAATTCATGTATGAAAAGGGTATAATTTTGTATGCAGATATAAGAAATATTATAACCAAGTGGAATTTCAATACAAAAAATGATCAAAATTTTACAAATGTATTTTCATAACTGCGTAGCTTGCTTAAATTAAGTTTAGAAATAACGGATTTAATTAGTAAAAGTGGCTAACCACTTACTAATGAAATTTTGCCAAGGAATACATTCTATTGACTTCTGAAAAACATTGAATGCTTACACCACTGACGACTTTCGAAATGTGAGTTTGGCTGAATGATGATTTCTGGAAGAACTAGAAATTTGTTTAAAGATATTAATGTGCAACTAAAAATACTTACTAACAAATTTAAGTGCTTTTCTTTAACACTTAATAAGTCAACTTTATTTACTTAACAACTTAGCTCTTTTAATTTCAAGAATTATAACTGAAAATAGTTAATAATAAAGTTCCGTATAGAGTCAGGCATCTAGAGCTATATTTTATCATCCATCTTGAATAAAATAATATTATTAAGCAGACTGCAAAATTATGCATTGAATTAAATTAAACTATAAAAAAACCACTATGAGAGAAATATTTCATTTAAAAAAATTTGATTTTTAAAATAAATTTTTCAAGATATTTAATTTTCACTTCATGTATAGCAAAAACTAAAATATAATAATAATAACTTTACTTATATATATTTTCTAAAATTGAAATTTGAATTCTTTTGCTTATTCAGAACGTTCTTAACAAAAAAAAGTAATTTTTACTGTATGTTCATTAATAATGTCACTTCAAATTTCCTAAACATTTGAATAGCTATTTTAATATAATTTCTATCTCTTAGGTTTTGGTACCAAAACATTACTTTTATATGAATAAATTTAAAAATTAGCAGTAAATTGTACTTAGCTTTGCTAATTTACACAATTTAAAAATTATTTTCTGTTAACATGCAATATTTTTGTTGAAGCAATACACTCACAGATTTTTGATTAGTAAAGACAGGATATAGCTTATATGCAAACTTAAGCTCCAGCTTCAGATTAACATATTTAAAGAACAATCTTAATGATCAATATAAAAAAGTAAACAACTGCTATTTTTGTGTAATCAGTCTAGTTCATAAAATTTGTCTTTCAACAACATAGTATTTTTAAAAATAAAAAAATAATAATGAAGTGGCTATTGTAGATTCATCTGTTACATATTTTTTGGTGTATATTCAATTTTTATAAGGTAAAATATTTATTTGTTCGTTCAAGTCTTTCTAGAAATACGTTTTATTATCTGTTGAAAGAAAATGGCCATTTTGAAAGAAAAAAAAGAGTTAAAACTACTTCAGATCTGAATTTTAAACTGAAATTTTATAATAACTCTCACAAATTTTTGAAAACTCGATAGACTCAAAATGTCTCCTCTATATTTTGAATGACACAAATAAGGAATAACTTTCTTTTCAAAATTTATATTTGCTATTATATAACATAAGAACCATCCTGATTATATTTTTGTACATTTATTTAAATTTAAGAAATTTACTTCATAATGTGAAAACTAATTTCAGTTAATGGAAAGCAATGAGGAAATTAATGTAACAATTTAAAATTATTCACATTATTTAGTATTTGTACTTCTCTGCATATGTATGCATATATACTTCTCTGTGATTAGAAATACTTCTGAAAGCTGTTTTGCCATGAATTGTAAATTTTACGAGTAATTTTCTGAGAGCAATTGCTTCCTGAACAAACCCATAATATTTCTTTTAAAAAGGATAAAAAACCATTCAAAATTTTAAAAAAACTAAAAAACCATGAACTATTTGTGATTTAAGCTCACCATTGATTTCATTGTACTGATAAAATAAAGAATTATTAAGGAATATAATACTGAAATAAAGACGTATTTAATTAAAAATAGTTTATCTAATTATTACTAATTATTATCTAATTATTTCACATTTATTTGCATTTAATATCATACTCACACAACAACTATTTTGAAAACTATCTTCAACATTTAAATTTTTTCAATTAGTTACCTAAGCAAATTTATTCTAAATTTCTAACTGAATATTTTATTTCTCTAGAAACTGACAAAAGTACTCTCTTCAATGAAAATTCTTTACATTATTTATTTTTGTTTTAAAATTTGCGTAGTAGGGAGATATATGAGAAACATCAGAGAAATTCCTCGGAAATGGATCTTCATATAAATGAGATGGAGTACATATAAAGTGAAAAACAGTGAAATTCTCCAGCTTCAGCTAATATTTCAAAAACGCAGACTCAATTCAGACGGTCTGATATCACATGAATTTCCTTCATTATTTGAGATGAAATGAAATTCTTTTAGAGCATCACAAATTATTCGAAATTAAGTTTTTATTCTTTTTCCCTCACTCCCAGATACTGTGTGTGTCTGTGCTAAATTATTTTTCTTTTTTTTAGTTCGAAGAGAAATGCGTACAAAAATTTACTTTATAACAAATGTAATATTTGCCCTGTATAGACGGTTAAATTATCTGCAACGTTAATCACTTTTACAAATATTCGAATATTGTTCAATGATGAAAATCAACCATTGGAAATTCTTAATCCTGCTATATAGCCGAGATATATAATATTGGGGAAAAAACACTTGAAAGGATTATATGCTAGCTGGCTGCCAGAATATGAGAGTTAAGTAAAGAGAGTTAGATGGTCAAATGAGTTAATTTAATCCGTAATTCATTTGATAACTGAAATAACGTTAGTAGTATTTTTTAAAAGGTTCAGAATGTCTATCCAATGAATAACACGGTTTCTATAAAAAAAATAATTTTCCTCATATTTTATCACATTAGAAATTACAGTTTTTCTGAAGAATGTATATGTTTCTGGTGCAGAATTGCTACTATTAATAATGAAAGTATATCTTTAATCATAGCTACGATTTTTTTTATTTAATCATGGATTTAGTAGCATTTAATGGTGAATGTTTAAAAATTAACTTATAATTGTACAGAAATAAAGTTTTTATTTTAAAAAAGATAATTTATATTCATAAAAGCCTTATTCGTTTCGTAAGCAGAATTTTTGTCAGGAATAATTCAGAATGGCTGCTGGAGAAATGATAAGGGAGCAATATAATTAATTTAATCGATGTAGTTTAGTTCCAGAAGTTTGCTTACTTCAAGAATAAACCAATGTGGTTTTTTCGCCTTTTAAGGTCAAAATCTGTGAGCAACTGCTGAAGGAAAAGACAAAAACATGTTCGGCAGGGAATGATATCAGTGATTTGAATGATCAAGTAGAATGTGCTTAAAATGGAACCAGAGTATTATGGAGTTAACATGAAAATTATTTTAATTGTTTTTACGTGGGAACATTATTCATTTTCCTTAAATTTATGTGTTTTTGAATTAAACTGTGATTTAAATGCCACAATAATAAACAAAAAGTGAAACTCAATACAACGATTTTTTTTAATTAAGATTTATCTCGCTTATGTGCATATTTCATTTTTAATTTCTTCTTATAAATCACTTATTTGCTAATAGAAGTTAATCCTGGAAGTAAATAATATATAACATGTCTTTGTTTTTTAAAAATACCTAAAGACTATAGAGTTCAGTATGAAATTCAATGATTTTCACAGTTTTGTTCTTAAACTCTAAACAGGGAAAGAAAAACTTCATCTGAATAGTCCAAAAATTGACATAATTCTTTTGGTTAAGGTGGAAACTGAGTTAAACAATACCTCAAATTTTCATTTTAATCTCACATTTTTATTACTATTCTCTCATATGTAAAGGTAATGATGTTTTTCAATCGTTGTATTGTTGGAGATAATGAGTCGTGTGTTATATTTTTACTTCATCTTCCTTTCCATTAACAACACACGTTTAATAAACGTGTTATTTAAAAAATAACAAGCTTAAGCAATAATAACGTGTTATTATTATATAAAAAATAATAACGTGTTATTATTTTATACGTCCTACCTAATAATTACCTAAAGAAGAAACATTTTATCGTATTTAATTTGAAAAGTCTTATATTATTATATTTTAGATCCCAAGAACGTCTTTCCTTCTTCTATGTGTAACAAAATGGACAACTAAAAAACATAAGTCACTACTAATGCATTTAAATGAATGATTTTCCCACCAAAAAATTAATTTCCTAGTTCAAACGGTTTCCAAATTGTACTACATACGATTAAATGCTGAGGCAAATAAAGAAAGATAATTTTTAAATTCCGAAGTTAATCTCTGTCAGTATAACTCACATTAAATAAAAACATAGTTACGGAATATTGTTGAAATAAATAACATTGATGTTTCCAAATTAAAGAAGTTGCACGAAACGTTATAATTAAAAATGTCAGTTAAATGTGTAGAAATGGGTAAAACTAATTAATTTATTTAAACATCTGATACAAACTTTCAAAATAAATTCCTTTAGTTTCAAACTTTTTACGACTTGTTTGATGAAGAAAAAAAATTCTTTTAGAAAAACAAATATGACAATGTTTATGAGTTTGTTAATTATTTTGAGTAAAATTTAAATTCATTTTTCTGTAAGTAGAGCAAGGAATCTTCTGACTTTCATATCTTATTCTTTACCTACTGTTTTTAAGACAAATCAAATCAATTTAGTAATAAATATATTGAATATTTAAGGTACAATTTTCATGAAAATTGTATTTCCTTATAATTTTTATGAATAAGTCAAACTGAAAAATATGAAATTAGTGAATTATTTTTAATACAATATATGCAGTTTTAGGGAAGAAATATTTAATTTCATTCATCAAATCTTTTTTCTTTTCCTTTGAATATAAGGCACGATATTTTCATGCATTTAATTATTATATTTGTAGGTATTAAAATTTGCAAAATATTTTCTCGTGGCTAATAAAAATCCATAACCACGTATTTCTGAATATTTTATTTTCCTCATATATCCTAAATATTTTTACCTTGATAATAACAAAGAAAAGGAAAATAACAAAATTCTACCATTAGTAAATATTTCCATGGTCATTTTAAATAGATATATAAGCAAAGAATAATTTATATTAAATCATTTATACAAATTACTCATTTACACTAGTTTTATATAATTACTAAGATATTAAAATTTTACAAAGTATTCAGCGTTTATATTTACATTTCATTAAGAATTCTTCTTTAAATTTAGAATAAAATTCAATGTGAAATATTTAGTATAATATTATTAAACAAGGGCACCAAAATGTGTGTGTCCAGAAATTAATTTTAATTTATTATCTTTTATTAAAACACAAAACATGTTTTATTAAATGTGCAAGGTTTTTTTAAAACTAAGTCTTTTAGTTCTAATCTTTTATTCAAAATTATTTTCACTCATTTGGAAAAGCTATTTCAAAACAGTCATTCAAATAAACAAAGCAATGATATTTTTAAGAGTAAATAATGATAATTCCTTTAAATAAGGGACAATAACAAATTCAATATTCTAAAGAATTCACTAGAAACAACATGCAAACAAAAGATTTCATGTCAAAATTTTGCTCTCTTGATAGAATTGGGAATTCCGCTTTTACAGAGAACAGAATTAATAAATTCAAATTAACAATAAAGCTCTGAATATATTTAAGGATTTTAACCATTAAAATATGCAATCAATTCGCTTATAGAAGTCCTAGTGAAATGTTAATAATATCCACAGTAGAACATGTCAGAAAGCAAATTATTTCTAATATTATTTTAACAAAGAATTCACATTTATTTAAAAAAAACTAGTTTATGGCTAATAATGCATTTAAAGGAGTTGAAAAGTTATATATTCACAAATATTAACACAACTTTAATCATTTTTCTTTGATTTTGTTCACTTTCAATTCACTGTGTTAAAACACGGCAGGGAGTTTGGTCTCCATATTTTATGACCTCAATTACTAGAACTGGGAGTCCTCTAAAAAACCTTCAGCCCGATCACCAGCAACAAAATTTATCTTAGGGCTTATTACAGTCGGGCATATTTTATCACTATTTCTTCGAGCCATGAATTGGATGAAAAATTTACAAGTGTTCTTTAACCTCTTCCCTTACAATTTTAATTTTTTTTTTTTTGACAAAAATTTTATTTTATTTTATTATTAAATACAAGTAAACGAAACAAAACAAAATATGTATGTTTTAATTTAAATTTTTAATTTTTACAGGTGTAAAAGTATGTAGTTTAAATAATAGTTTACTATCCCGAGTTATCTCGGGCAAATGGGAAAAAAGTTAAATATTAGTCTTGGTATGATAGTTGTTGAAACAAGGGACAACACAAAGTGATACCTGACATTCCGTATGCTGGTATCTGGTCTCTTTTCTTAATGGCATCATCGCCATTATTTTACTTTTATTCAAGGCAACTATCCTCCTTTGTACATAACTAATCCACAAGCCGTCGTATACTGCACCATAGAAAAACACGTGACCAATCCCGCCAAAAGAACCTCGAAATCAATGAAACGGCAAACTGCCAGTTAAAGCTGAATAGTTCCTTTAATTTCCTCCAGGCCGAGTAAAAACGTGATAAAACAAATCGTACTGACAAATTCTGCTTCACCCGAGTTTTCTCGGAATAATAATTAATTGCAATATATACGAACCCGAGATAACTCGGGATAATTAGGCAAGCGGTTAAATGAATACAACACTGTCTAACTCTAGAAGATCTTTATTTCAGTTTCACGACAATAATTACAAAGTTATTCATAAGAACAGAATACAATAAAACAGTAAATTCGGAACTCTAGCATTCCCAAACACTTCATGGTAGCTAAAGTTTGGCTAAATTCTTGTACCATCAGAAGTTTGATAAAATGATTCTGTTACAACACCATATTGAGTTTATGAAGAAACATAATGAAGCAAAACTAATTTCAATCATATTATATGTTTATTTTTATTGAAAGTTAATATTTTTATTTTTATCATTTGATAATTCTTCGTACAATACTTCTAATTATTCATCGTCCTTTTGGAACGAACAAATATTTAAAATAAGTACTACTGTATTCTAACAATTCACAGTAATACACTTATATGGATTGATGAACTAAGTTTCAGAAAAATCTGCATTAATGAAGCATGAAAATGTACAAAATATTTTCTCAGTATCATTGAACTACATAATTAAAACATTTATACATTTCAGCTTCATTCATAATTTTGTACATATCATTTTCTAAACCTAAATTCTTTTTAAAATCAAAGATACTTTGTTACATATAGAGATGAAAGGAAATTATCCTTTACTGATACACATAGTCTGCTAACTATCTTCTGTTTGCATGTCTGTTGGAATAGATATTTGGTAGTTTTCTCCTTTGCAACATGTCTATATAAATCATTATCTATGAAAAGTATTTGTGAAAGAAACTTTTTGCAGTAAATATTAAAATATCTATCATCAGTTTTATGTCATTAGACTGTCTACGTTATGTTAAAATATTAGCAATTGCTTGGAAATATAAATTACCTTATTATAAAATGTGAATATAAATATAAGTAAATAATAACCTTTATAAAAATATGCGTAAAATAAAACTATTTAAGTAAAAAGAAACTACAATAATTATTTTAGTTAAATAAACTCTCTATTAATATCAATAAGATTTGTAAAAATGTTAAATCCATTTATTAATATAATTAACATCACTAACGATAATGAACACAAAACTGTTTTTGTTACTTTCTAAAAACTTTTTTACCTAAAGAAATTCATTAAGGATTTTATGTCTTTCTCGGTAATTTAAAATGTACTTTGGAAAAAAAATTGTTGCATAAATAAGTTCTTTTTTCTAGAAAAAACATTGAATTGTTGATAAAAAAAAATAGAAGTATAATTATAAGAATTAAAAAGATAATTGAAGCCTTCAGTGCACTTCATATATTAAAATAATGATTGTTAAAATTAAAAAATATTGGAAATGTGGTTTTTTTAAGATAAAAGGTGTTTATTACTTACTTTGTATCATTCTCTATATTAATTGTGCTTTATCCGGTGATTCTAAAAATCTGTATTAAAATGTGCTAATGATCTTTCAAAATATAAAGAGTCTTGAATTCAAGAATACTTCATTTTTTACTTCACAAATAAATTATGTTTTAATATAAAACGCATTCAAAATTAGTTTTCACCTTTATAAATGAAAATAAAATATCATTTTCCAAATATTGATATTTTAGTTTTCTGCTTTACGGCAGGATAAAAATCAAATTTTCATATTAAATTCGAAATGGTTAATATTATAATGCAATTTTAAACTTGACAAAAATATTACAGGTAATAATACATAATTGAAACATTCAAGAATGATGAATTTTCATTTGTGTTATAAGAAGAAGTAATTTTATTTCCAAACATTTAATGTCCCATTTTAACTTAAACTGGAATGATAATGGCTAAGGCTATCATGCCTTTAAAATACCATCTGAGACATTTTAAACAAGATCATTAAAAATGAAATCTAAATAAACATTCGTGGTAAGTAAGCCATCAAAATCAGGCAAAATGAACTGATTGAAAGCAAAATGTGATTACATTAACTACTAATATAATATAAATATTGAAATATATGATATCATTAACTCATAATAGTCTGTATATGCTGAAAACAATTTTTCTATTAATATTTTATACTTTAAAGTTATATTTAACGAGTAGGTTATTTAGCATTAATTTATTACTATACGTATCTCAATAAATGAAATACATTTTGATAAGCATTAATGTTTTGAAAT
>JAPDSC010105159.1:117449-141068 GCA_026290005.1 Latrodectus geometricus | reverse complement strand
AAAAGATCCTTACAGTGGCGATTTCGCCAACTTCTCAGCGCACTTTTGACAGTGGCGAGGTGTTTATGTCCGTCTCTTTCTCTCAGAAAAGTATTACTTCCGAAAATTCCTGGAAGGAAATAAAACTGCGCAAGATCGTAAGCTTTATACGTACCTGGTTTTGGTGCATTAGTACCACTTTCCAAGCATTGCAGAGAAATAACATAAAATGGAAAGATGTGTCCCAGCAATACGCTTCATCTATATTGGGTGTTTATTGTTGCGCATAAACTTATATTGATTTTTTATAAGTTTTAGCTGGCAACAGTGACAGTTTCGTCTTTCTCTTCATAAAGAAAAAATATTTCTTATGCCCCTTCGGAATTACATTGATTTTGGGGCCAATTTTCATAAAGTTTATTTTATTGCTTATTATATTCAAATGTAATGCTTAGATTTTTAATCAAAACTGTTTTGATAAACATATGGTTTAGATTATATATACGTGCGTATATTTATTTTAAGCTTTTTGAGGCATTTAACGAGAAGACATTGAAATACGTGTTAAGACTTAGTTAAGATTAGAATAAACAACTTGTTAGGATAATTTAACGGAGTGACCACACAAGAAAACTGAACAGCATTCTCATCAAATTCATTGCCTTAAAATAATGATACTGATTAAAAGAAACAAGAATTGCTTCAACTTTGCATCTTATGGTTACAATATTGTGCTTTTAATTGATAAATTGAGCGACATTGAAAGGACTGCATCAAATATTTGTTAAGTGGCTTAAGTGAAATTGTGTAAATAATTAAAGTTTCAGATTTAAACAATTATATTATTTAAATGCTTTCAAAGGAAATAAAAATTCTTTATGCGTAATAAATCATTAATGGCCACGCCTATATGTATATAAGGATAAAGCAAAATTGCGTCTTACATTTTCTTTGTTCAACAGTGGTTAAAATCAAACCAGAGATTTTCAAATTTCTAAAATGCAAAAGCCGCTAGGATATAATTTGTTCCTGGAAAAGCACTAGAAACATAGAAGTATATAGTTAGAATGCTGAAAACTATTTTAAAGTAAATAAACATCTTTTCCAAAATAACTTTTTTGTAAACTAAAATCCATACATTGAATAAAAAATGGTCATGAATTTTATAAAAAATAAATATAAAAGTTACGAATTCGCTAAAAAGACTATTTTTGAAAAATCTAACTCAGTAACTCTCATTTCTAAATGATTAAAATAAAAGGTAATTATATAATTTGAATAAATGCTTAGGATTTATTTTCACATAAGCCCTAAACATTATTCAATATTATATAAAACATAATTCAATATTTTCCATATTTTTGGACATTGTTTGTATTTATGTATTATTTTTAAGTTTTCATATTTTTTACAGTTATTTATCTTTTGTCAACACAAAATATTAATTGGATAAATTTATTTGATTCAGAAAATTTTTTGTAAACATTTATAACTGTATGAAAGAAAGAATCAAAATTCGGCTTTTTTAAGTAGCTAATAGCGCCATCTATCGAAAGCTAAATCAACTCAAAATATTTTAATCTTGACATTTTGTAAAATAAAAAAGCTGTTATAAGAAACCTGAACCCTCTATATAACATCACAGGCACGTAAAAATAGGAATAAAACTCATCTTGTTGTTAATAAATGACAAGTTACTATATATTTAATTAAAGACATACACTTAGAATAATTTTTATTTATCAATTTTTCATAACTCCATTAAATCTCAAGAATAGAAATTATGCCTAGTTTTGCTGGCGTAATAAAAATTTATATATCTTTCGAGAAATAATTTTAAGTAATCAGATTTGGTAAGAGACTTATAATAATATTTTTATATGAACAAAGGGGATTTCTCATGATTAAATATAATATTTTAAAAATGAAAATATTTGTAAAACGGCCTAAAAATGTATAAAATAACACATACTTTTAGTTTCAATAATATTTACAAGAACATTGAAATAAAAATGAGTTACTTTAATAATAAAAGGAATAATATGTGCCAATATATCTGAATATATCATTTTTAACAAACATCCTTAATAAAATACAGTTAATTGGAATTTAATTTTTGAAAAAAAAAATGGAAGATTTTTCGTTTAAGAGATTGGGGCTTATTGTATAAATTATGCACAATAAACTTCCATTTTTATTATTTATTTTATGTTAATGATAAAAATAAAATGATTTCAATTTGTCTTTGAAACTGTGGTGATCATGAATTTGTAGCAACGCCATCTATGCAATAGCGCTTTATAATGAAAACTAACTACAACTTTCACTTTCAGAATCGATTAACATAACCAAAGGAATTTTTTCCGTTTTACGTTTCCGCTTCACTTCTCGTTAAACGAGAAGAGAAGCATATCTGCTGTAGTCTGTTATATTTGTTATCATTAAAGTTTTCGTTATACTATGATTTCTTATTGGATTTGAGATATTCCATCTGCACCATTACAACACATAAACATTTGATTCTTTTATCATTCTAAAAAAACTGTATAATTTATCTTGTATTTATTTTTAAGGACATAATTAATTTTTTTAAAAAAAAAAGTACATTTCGCTGTATATAACTATAGCTGGATATATCTCCTATATTTCTTAGAGATTTTCTAACATGCATTGATTTCTTATTATTATAATTTCATAATAGTAAGATATCTATACAAATGAATCCTCAAAAAAGATAATTCATTAGAAAAGTTGATTCGTGATAGGTGAAATATTCCCTTATTCAACCTTATTAAATTTTATCAAATAAAAATATGTTAAAAATAATTTTTTACAATAGGAAAAATTTTTTACTTGATTTTTTTTATGTGAAAGAGAACCCTTCACTGGATTACGTTTTCAGTGTTTGCTAGCAGGATTAAAATATTAAAATCCTCTTTGATAATATCATATTATATGTAAGGAACGAATAAGATTAGTGCTCGCAAGCTTTCGATTTTCATTTCCTTTAAAGTAAAATATGAAACAACTGATTCCTTGTACAACAAGCTTATACTCAAAGTACTATTATCTCGTATGAACTCACGAGTATGAGACACTCTCTAATACATATTAATGGACTTCATATGAGAACTCGAAAATGCGTATCATGCTTAATACATAATAAGCATTGTATTCAGGGAATAGAATGTTTAATACTATTATAATGCTTATTGTAGAAATGCATATGAGAAATCGTAATATGGGGGGGTCATGGACTTAATCATTACAAAAATATTATCTCTCAATATTTTTAGACCTAATTTTTACTGCGGTCATTATAAATAATTAGGTATTTATTATAATCGTATTAAAATGACAGAATATTAATAAAAAGTGAGTAAAAAAGTATTTTCTAAATGTACTGGATATTAACTGTTATAATAAGATCAGATTTGAGATAGACATTTACTGTTTCTCTTCGTTTATAAAACATTTCAAATTATTGTATTTAAATAAGAGATTAACCCTTGAGAAGGGTAAGTTTATGAAATAAATATATTTCATTATTAAATGCAACTATCTAAAATTAATTCACCGGTCGATGGTTGAGTAGTTAGTGTTCCTGACTCCTAAGCTGTTGATCCCGGGTTCGAATCCCACTTCAAATATGGACGTTTTTCTGCATTTCGCATAAAAGTTTTCTTTATATGCATTTCTTTGTTCTTTCTCCTGGGATGATGTATGAATGTATCCTGCCCTATAAACGGTTTTGTGGTGGTGTGATGTGGGTAATGCTACTTGCCTCAGTGACTTGGTTCACAGTTGCCCACTGGGTAACTCTAAACGAGTAGCGATTTCTGGCCTTGTTGTGGCGAAGGGTCAATCACCCAGAGCCCACCATTGGCAAAAAAAAATTAATTAGTCGCTTCTATATTTTTCAATTCTTTTATGATATTTTTCAAGCTCATGATCTACATTTTAATATTCTTGATAGTTCATAATAATTACATTACAAAGGAATTTTTAATTTCATTTTAAAAACTATAGTGCTTTGTTCCTTAAAAATGTAACACGAGAAAGGAATGAATCTTACGAACATCAAAATTACAAGAGTTTGAAACGTACAATTATTAGCATTTCAATCCAAGAGGAATGTACGACATTTATAAGACTGTATGAAAAAAAAAGTTATTTAAAAGATTTCTTGTTTTCAATGGTTAGAGTTTAGCAAAATATCTTGTTATGCCTGAAATGAAAAACATTTTTACTAGTAAGTGTCGTAATTTCTAAAAAGCAAGATCACACATTGCCTATCGAAAACGAAAATTATGGTTTTATGTTATTGTCGCTTGTACTTATAAAAATACAACAAATGACTTTATTTTTTTTAATTCAGCTTCTTTTTTTTGCCCTTTAATAACTTTATGCCTTTCGAGTTCTTGTAACCAATGAAAACATTTAAAATATCAATATAAAATTTCATAATATGTTGGACGTTTCGATTTTTTTAGATCTTCAAATTCTTTACTTAATCAACTAATAAGTCATTTGATAATTAAGAAAAATGGATAATTTTTAAAAATACTTACAGTGGGTAAAAAAAGTTTCCGTACGGTCACTAAATTTAAGAATAAATTAACATAATTTGTAAAGTATTTCATTTTTCCTTTAAATACTGCCTATATGAGTTTAGTTCAAGTCTACAGTAAGCGATTTTTATAAATTTTCATTTGTACAAAACGAGAAAAGCATATTATTTTCAATACCTAAAGTAAATTTAAAATTGAAGTGCAAAAAAAGTTTCCGTACGCGTTATGCAAATTCTTTCTGACGTGTTTAAAACAGGCCCGCAGTAAATCTTTGACGTTAGAAAGTTAATCACTGATAAGGAAACAACATATCGACAGTTGTTGAGTTCAAATTTCTTTCTTGTCGTCTCAAGTTCCAAGAGCTATTCGAGAATTAGGGATTAAATTTTGAAGAGATGGATTATCTATGAAAAGGATTAGTGAACTGACTAAAAAATCGAAGTCTACAGTGCAATATATCATTGAAAGGTATCCTGAACTTCGTTTGAGGATGGAGATCGATCTGAGAGGCCGTCAAAATTAAATCGCGTGCATAAAAGAAACATCATTTGGCAAGTTAAAAAAAAAAATCCACTAATTAGTGCACCGAAGTTGGCAGCTGATTTAATGGTTATCTACAACATTAAAGTCTCAACTCAAACCGTGAGAAATGCCATTTAAAAAAGTGGTTCTCATGGACGTACGGCTTGGAAGAAACCTTATATAAGTTTGGGAAACAAGAAAAAGTGCCTCAAGTTTGCAAAGGAGCATGTAAGTAAGCCATTATCTTTTTGGGAATCCATTCTTTTTAGCGATGAATCAAAATTTAACATTCATGGGTCAGATGGCCGAGTTATGGTGTGGAGAAAACCAAATCAATAAATGCTAACTAAGAACTTGTGTGGAACTGTGGAGCACGGTGGTGAGGTGTTGTGGTGTGGGGGTGTATGAGTGCATCTGGAGTAGGAAACTTGCAATTCATCGAAGGAAATATGGATAGATACGGGTATTTGGATATTCTTAAGCAAAATGTGTTATCCAGCGCAAAGAAACTATCTCTTGGAACAGGAATTACTTTACCGCAGGACAACGATCCTAAACACACCTCTAAGATTTGCCAAGAGTGGTGCCTTTACCATGTGCAGCAACAATTTAAGAGCCCTCCACAGTCACCCGATTTGAACCCCATCGAACATTTGTGGGAAGAAATTGGCCGGCGACTCAAAAAATATGACATAAAAAGCAAACTTGAACTCAAGAGTGCCATTAGTAGCATTTGGTTTAATATTTCTCCGGAAATAACCAAAACACTTGTAGGGGTAATGCCACAACGTCTAAGAGAGGTGATAAAGGCCAAAGGAGGGCCCCACTGATCATTAAATGTACTTTTATTCAATGTATTTTGCATTTTTGTAAGCATTTTATGTGTGCTAGGGCATCGTACGGAGACTTTTGTTTCTATGTTTACGGCATTTTTTTAGTTTGTATGATTTATTGTTTAATTTGGTCAGTTTTATCAATCTTTTAATATGAATAAGTATTACATAATATTACTTTTAAGTAAAATCTAAGTTTTCATTTTTATCATTATGAATTTTGTGTGACACATTAAACTTTGATTTGCATTCGTATCTGCGTACGGAGACTTTTTTTACCCACTGTAGTTTCGATCTCTAAATAATTTTAAATTCAAACTAAGTTAAGTAAATAAATGCGAGTAAGAAAAGGATAAAAACTTTGAAAGAAAGAGAGTAAAAAAAATTGCAAACATCTAAAACTATAAAACCTTTTTAAGTAATTTAGTCCTGAAACATTTCATAAATTTAACAGATGTTATAAGGTGACTGTAATTCTTGTTTCCATTTCATTTATTTCTACATTACATAATACAGGAGAACGAGGAAGATTAAATTTATTATTTAAAAAATTCTCTTTTTGACGTGACATCAACAATTACTCAGTTTTGTGTGAATTTCAGATTATAAAAAGCAATTGTTTGGAATATATTAAACCAATAAAAAACTTTCCATTAAAATAAAAATAAAATGTATATGGCTAATTATATTTAGATAACCTTTTTCCGTTAGAAACATATCAAATGTTTTATTAAGCGAAAATATAAATGATACATTACATTTTATAATAGCACAACTAAATAATAAGACGTTAAATAATCCATGGTTTAACAAAAGTGTGGAATGAAAATTAATGATTATTGTTTGAGTTCATAAGCTTTGGTTACGTGAGTTTCTCTCGTCTGGCAGTTTTCCAAATAACAGGCAAATATAGAGAACTCAATTACTTTCTAAAAATTTAAATTGTTTCATTAAAAAATAAGTAATGAAAAAGACATCGTTTACTATTTATAATTATTAACAGAGAACATGATATTATTCATAGAGCATGTGTAAATTATTTTACTTAGAGTAAAAAATGATTAATAATAAAATTGCTTTTATCTATATTATAGTTAATTTATTAAAATGATTAAAAGTGATATTATTTACTTTTAACTAACTAAAATATCTTTGTAAGTGTATAATGAACATTGAATATTATTAATTAACATTATTATTATTATAATGTGTATTAAAAATATTTTGCTATTTCCTTAAATTTTGGAATAAAAGCCTCTATTTAAGCATTTAAATCCAAATTTTAATTAGTGTAGAGTTTCTATCAATGTCACACGTTCATTATAACGGCAGTATAATGTCGCATGTGTATAATGAACTTAATAACAGTTCATTATCGTTTGCAGAATAGATTTTAACCATGTGAAAATTGATGAAAAATACTGAACAATCTCAAAATTCAGAAATACTGTTTAAGATTTTATCTTTAACAGTATCTCTGAGTATTATTGTAAAAAGATACAAACACTGCAACTTGGTAAACTTAGAATTGAGATCGAGGTTTTTTTTTTTTTTTTTTTTTTTTTAATTATTATTATTTTGCTTTGGTTTATATAGAGTCACATTTTAAAAGATTAAAATTTACACTAACTGTTATTATTGATGAAAGTACACATTTTCATTCAATTTAATGGACTGTTTTTTCTATATTTTGTATAATAGAATGAGTATTATGCATACAGAATTCCTTAAATATTATATTTTTTTGTAATGGTGAGACACTGGGTGACTGGACCCATCGCCCACAATAAGACCGAAAACTGCTACTCATTTAGCATTATCCTTGGCATCTGTGAACCAAGTCACGGCGGCGAGTAGCATTACCACGTCACACCACCACAAACTCATTTATACGGTGCGCCGCATTCATCCATTAATTCAGAAGAAAAAAGGACAAAGATACAGAGAGAGAGAGAAAGGAAGAAAAGGTCCATGCGCTAATCGGGACTCGAACCATAGACCAACAGCCCAGGAGTTAGGAACGCTAACCACTCAGCCATAGGTCAGCTTATTACATCATTTATGTGAATGTAAATATTTTTCAATATTTTATATATCTGCGTGTTGCCAACTATAAGTTGCTGAACAATTTGCTAAAACAACAAATTTTGTTTGATAGCCAGATATTTATAAATCAAATTGTTTGCTATCCAACGGGATGAGTCAGTTGACGTCTCAAATAATAACAAATTATAATTTTTATGTTCGTTATATCAACTAATTTATTTTTACTTTCCATTTTAACTGTGGACATTTCATGAGATGAATCATGCATCAAATGAAAATTTAAATGAGGATTATTTGTTTGGGAATACGTTTCTGATAGTCTACATCTGGTGATATTTTCGAAACTGATGTTCAAGGATTTCCCCACTTCTTTCATCCGAAAATAATGGTATTTTAATTATACGTCAAACATTTTCAAATATATTGCGTTGTCTGGAAAGTTCATGCCAATTTTTGGTCGGTAGCGCGAGAGACCCGACTGAATTTATCACAATTATTGAAAACAAATGACATGTGTACATATTCTAAAAGAGACAGTTTCAGCCATACTTGGAAAAAGTTTGGTTACGATTCGTTCTTTTTTACCAGTTTCGTACGCCTTAGAATAGGGTGAAAATAAAGCGCATTATAGGCATTTAATGCTTTTTTTTTTCCGAAAGGGCAAAAATGCCACACAAGCGGCAAATAAGATATGCGCTGTTTAAGGCGAGGATGCTGGTTGAAGGGTTTCCCTTAAAATGGGGGAAATTTCGACTCTATGGTTGAGAACAAAACCCATTTAGACAAATTTTTGCCGAGAAATCTGTGAGGTTCTGGAAGGACAGAATCCTCAAGTTACACGAGAGATGGAGAAAGGTTGTGGAGCAGAATGGTACCTATATAATTTTATATCAATATTTAAATGAGCTGCGTTTTAATTGTCCTAAAATATCGGCACGAACTTTCCGGACAATACAATATATATTCTCAGAAATTAATCTAGATTTTAAATCAAATTTATTAAAATGCTTCACAAAAAATGTCACAAGTGTATCAGAAGAAAGTCAAAAAAATAATATTTGAAATAATTTATTACAAATAATATTCAAAGGTTAGAGATAAGAGAACATTTTGTAAACAGAAATTAATGACTAAAACCTAAATTACAAATTGAATTACATTTCAAGGCCATGCTGAAAATACAAGACACTAATTTGCCTGAATATATTCTTGTTAAATAGTATGGTGAGTAATTCGAAGAGTCATTTAAACTCGAATTCGGTTGAAATTAGAGCTCAAGTTCCGCCTCAAACACGCTAAATACTAGGAATGGTTAGTGTTTTACGTGATAATACAAGATCTTAATAGCTTACGGGCTTTAACAGTGCATTTAAGTATCAAATCCTTCACAACTTTAGATTTAATTTAAAATACAGTTAATCTCTATTACAGAGGATTTGGAGCGCGATTGGGTACATGCACACACAGCTTGTATATAGTAAATAGCTAGGAAGTTTAACGTTAAGCGACTATTCTCAAAATTCCGTCACTTCTCCCCGAAAGTGTTCTATTTTTATAAAGGAGTGATACATTTTAACTGGACATTGTATCGTGTTAAAATTTAGTCTCTAAAAATTAGAAAGATTAATTTAACTATACCATTTTCCAACATTAAAAAGTATTTGAATGACGAGGGGGGAAATTATTAATATTATATATAAAATATATTTAACTGTTGCTTAACTTTTAGTAAGATACTAAAAACATTCCCTTCATTATGTTTATTTACATGAAATTACGAATATGAACAAATTACATTAAATGTACCTAAAATGTTGCGATAAACGAATTTTAAAGTTTTAATAACTATATTTATTATATAAATCTTATATTTAAAGGAAAAAATTTTCGAATGATTCAAATGTTATAATACATATTCATTTAATGTTTAGATATTTATTTATTTTGTTTTGTAATCTGTGAGTTCAATTTATATAATTATTTATTTTGTGTATCTGTTAAAATATTAACAAAGCGTTCACAATTTTTTAGTGTATATGTTCACAATATATATTTTTAATTTAATGTTTTTGAAGTATTTATTCAATTAGATTTTGTTTTGTAAACTTATTTACAGGTGATTTATTTGACTTTAACTGTCATACACTTTTTTTAAAATGCTTTATAATTAATTAATCAATGTTAATTAATAGTACATCGTGTAAATGTTATTTAATTGTAAATAACTAAAAAATGTTTGCAATTAAATAATTGGCGCAGGATCGTCTTCTCAAATGAGTAACGCTTCTGTTTTTTTCAGTGATAATCTCCGCAAGTGTGGCGTAGATATGGTCACAGATCCAATACAGCAGCAATTGTGGAATGCCCCATCGCACAACAACGTGACATCATGGTTTGGAGTGCCATTGTGTTCAGTTCCAAGTCCTCTCTAAATCGTGTTCACTACATTATGACAGTCCAACGATACGTGGATGCTGCGCTATGGCCGGTGATATTCTTTACTTTCAGGGGGTGCTCAAAGCCCTTTATCAGAAGAAAATTGCCTAACTGCATATTGCTCGCATCAGCCAAGATGCCCAGCAAGATGTATAGCTGCTTTCTTGCTCACTATGCTAGCCAGATCTCTCACCAATCCAACACGTTTAGGACATGATTGGAAGCCATTTGTAGACCCGGACACTGCTTACTTCAGAATATACACTTTGGCAAATGGTTGAAAGGCAATGATGAGTCATTCCTCATATCCAAATAGGATAGCCATCCGTACTATCCTTGAATCTATGGCTATACATGTTGCTTCATGTTTCTCCGTCCACGATGATCCTATAACCTACTGACCCAACCCTGTTCTCGCTCTGTACTATGCAAATCATTTCGAAATACAGATCATTGATCGTTCATTGCTGTTTCTCTGTTTGTCGAGTTTCGTCATTTTTTGGCAACTCCTTCTTGGTGTTGCATTTTCAATGTGTGTGTGTGTATGTATATAACACAAAATCATCACACATAAAACAAACTCTGTGAAAAAGAAAAGAAAATGAATTAAAGTATCATCAGAGGATGCTTTTCTGCAATGAATAAGAAAATCTTCAATTTTAAGCCACTACTCTCCAAAGCTACAAATATAAGATTGAAGATTATAAAAATAACCAACCTATAAAAATACAAATAAAATGAAAATAAAAATTTCCACAAAATGCCAAAATTTAATTTTAAACCGGGTGAAAGAGCATATATAAATAATAAAAGTAACTGATTAAGTGTAAACACTAATTGGTATTTTAAGCTCCTTATAAGGCTTGTGGGCGGACTCTTCTATATTTAATAACACCATATTTCCCTCTTAACTAGCCAAAAAGTGTTCGATAGTTTATTGTGATGTATTCTTATTAAGTAGGTAGTATTTTTTAAACATTTAATTTATATTATAACTTTAAATATTGC
This sequence comes from Latrodectus geometricus, assembly GCA_026290005.1. Classification (NCBI taxonomy): domain Eukaryota; kingdom Metazoa; phylum Arthropoda; class Arachnida; order Araneae; family Theridiidae; genus Latrodectus; species Latrodectus geometricus. The sequence continues at coordinate 129,673 of JAPDSC010105159.1, read as the reverse complement.
ATATTTCATGTATTTTAAATGACTAAAAATTTTGTTTACAGAAATTTTAATAAAAATACTCCAAAATTAACTTTAATAGTTTTATCTTATATGTCACTATGATGAATATAAGTTTTACTTGTATTTACATAAAATTCTGAAATATTAAAATTTTAAGTTATTAATTTTTAAGTTTCAATCTTCATAATTTTTGAATTTAGAGTTTGAATCAAAATTTTAGAAATTAAATATTATAAAGTCATCGGTATTTGAAAGCTAGTTTCATTTTTAGGAAATAAGTTTTTCAAAACAACCCAAAAATAAATTGTGGTGAAAACCTGAAAATTTTTAGCCCTATATATATTTATTTAATTGTGTAATTTTTCTCCATTATATAAATTTAATTAATATAGATGCGAAATGTGCATAAATCGTCTCAATAATCTAATGAAGTCTAAAGGGATTAAATTAATTAAATGACAAAATGTGGTAAGTTTGTTTAAACATCATTTTTAGAAATAATTCCTAGTTACTTTCGATATTCATACATGCAGTTTTACTTGGTTTGGAAATAAAAATTTGTGTGTCAATATTTGATACTTTCCACTTAATTGTATTTACAGGTTGATTATTTATTACCTTCAACTTATTATTTTTGAACTTGTATGGTTTTCTGGGTTAGAAATTTAATTTTAACGATTGTATTAGCCATTGCAGATAAGTCATATTTTTGAGATAATGTAGGCAACACTACCCAAGATGAAGCTGACTATATTAGTACTACATTTCGTTTTAAATTCCTTTTGTATCCTCTTTATTGATATTGAAAAGTGAAGAGATTTTGAATATTTTTTCATAATTCTACTTTTAGTTGCATTTGCGTTGAGTGAATTGCTAAATTTTAAAAAGAATTTGTTCATAATTCTTTATAAATTTAGTGTTTGCAATATTTCTAAATTTACTTTTGCTTTATATATATATACTTTTATAGAGATAATAAAGCAAATATAAGAATACACAAGCTGCGTATTATATATAAAAATCTAAGACATAAAGATCTCTATTCTTATCACTAAAAATAAAATATTATCATTATTAGACAACATTAAATTTCCAATGATCTTGCAAGTACTCTTTCGAAATATATACCCCATTTATAAATATTGAAAGGTTTGAATAGGTTTGAAGGTTCGAGACAATATATTACTTAAGAATTTTCACAATGAAATTAATGTATACAATAATTTTAGTTCTTTTTAAACTGTTATAGTGCTTATTTCTTTATGTAATACACATTTGACAAAATTTTTTAAACTAACAAAATTAAAATGAGTGCATTGTTAATGTATTACTCAAATGTATAGTAGAAAAGTTTATATTGGTTGTATTTCTTTATAGAATTTTATGTGTGTAAATATTATTTTATGTTTCTGATTTGAGAAAACTTTAAATTTTATAATTTGATTTAATATCAGGACATATTTTTTTAATAATATTTTTAAATTCAAGCATTAAAATAATTTTTTTAAATAATTTAGAGAGGATATATTACTGTTAAAACTCTCTCTCTCAGTAGTGTATTTTAACAATAATTATAAAATCCTCCAATGATATTTTTTCAGATAAGTTACTTAGCTACCTATATTTCTTAGCAATTCCATCCTATAACAAAACCAAATTCCATCTTATGACAATTCATTTCATTTCTACACATTTATTTTATTATATAATTTTTATATAAAATCAATCAGATATCTTTTTTGTACCATCAAGGCGGATGGTTAAGGTACTTTTTAGTAACTACACAAAGTATTTTTTAGGCATCCTATAGGTCAAAGGCCATTGTAAGTCATTTTGTTGTGTTATCTTTGACACTTGGCGAAACCAAGCCCGCCCGTCAGGAACTGGATGAATGAAGTCCGAAAAAGAGTCTTCCGTATTTGAACAGAGCACTCCCTTACTAGAGTGTAAGTACAACTTTTGACTCATATATAGCAGCACCATCTGGATCTTCCAATTTAAAGTTAGAAGCGAGAGAAGATCCAAGGCCTGGCTGCTAACACTCCTGGAGGTATTAATTTAGAATGGGAACATGGAGGACATTCTGACCATGACATATCTTACTAGCCCAGTCGCCATTAATGAACACGATGGATCTTTGATAAGAAGGAATTCAAACTCACTACCTTCCGGTTACGAGAACGACGCCCTAATCAACCAGACCACCGCAGCCTTAAGGTATTTTAGCCTCTACAGCATAAATAGCCTTCCGAAAGGGCTTTTCATCTATCTTCTCTTCCTAGCCGTATTCAAGTCCAGATGTTCGTGTATGCAAAAGGCCGCAACATCTCCCACTATTGAACAAGAAATTTATTTTGAAAAAATCAAAAGGATTAGGTTCATAATAACTACAAATATTCATACATAAGGCAGGATTCGAATGCAGACGCATTGAGATGAATACCAAAGCTGAAGCACGCTCATGTAAAATGTTGTCATTTAAACATAAGTACATTAACTAGGAACGAATCTTTATTAAATAGTAATTAGAGGGTGCGATTCACATTTTGATTGTCCTGTTACTATTTGCTTTAGATATATTATTGCACAACCATTCCTTGCTGCCTTGAACTTGCTCTTTAACACTTATATAAATGATACTTGCCAAAACTCTAAGAAAATGTTCTTCTCTCATTCGGCCAACATAACTATTTTATTCCTAAATACTAACCACGATAACATTTACATCATCTTAAATCAGCACATGAAAACTATGGAAACTTAATTCACCGTTCAACTCTATAGTAGTAGTTTTTTTTTTATAAGGAAAGTGTAAAACTGCCAAAATATTTGATGCTGTTGTTACTGACAATATGCCGGCCACGCGCGCGCGTCGGGGACTAGGGAAATAAAGTCAGAAAGTCTATCTTCCGTTTTTGAACAGAGCACTTCCCACGAGGGTGGAAGTAAGGCATTTGTTTCATAGATGGCATCACCATCTGGGTCTTCCAATTTAGAGTTAAAAGCCAGAGAAGACCCAAAGCTTGGCTCCTAAGTCACAGAGGTAATAATTTGGAATGGGAACATGGAGAGCATTGCTCCACGACATATTTTACGCACCAAAGTCGTCATTAGTGAACACGGTGGACCTATGGTTAAGGCAGAATTCAGAATCACCACTTTCTAGTCACGAGATTGACCCCCAAAACCAACCAGGCCCTTGAAATTTAAACTTGGGGAAATGCTGTAGCATGGATGCATCAAATAGTTTGTGGTGTCACTAATGAAGAAAAACTTCTATGATAACATTAAGAACTCGAACCTGTTTTTCAGAATAAGATAGGAAACGCATAACAAATCAAAAAACTTCAGATATAAAAATAGCTGAAATTTTGTGCTATTTTTATAGCTGAGTACAGTTGTGAAAATGTTTTACGCAACAAAATTAAAAAGTATTTTTCGATTCTTACTATTAGTTCACACTGTCTATATCTATTGTTCAAAATTTCAAAGGTAAATAAAATACATTTTTTTCATCCACTCAAGTTCAAATATATTCTTTTAAACTTCTAGTGGATGACACTTGATGTTATTACCATATTTTCAAATATTAATTAGTAATTAAATTAATTTACATGGGGAAAATACATTGTAATACAGTGGTGCCATATGTTAGCATCAATAGTTTTTCTATCCTCATATTTCATATATTCCCAAATTTACTCATCTTCATTATCTTGTAAGTGAGTTTATTACTGCCTTGTAAAATTCAACTATGTGATTTTGAAAGAAATTAATGATAGAGATGGAAACTGTGAATGAAAGACAAAATTTATCCTACTTTAAAAATTGAATAAAAATAATTTATAAAAGGTTTTCTGAAATGCATTGAAATAAAAGATCTGTCTTGCAAAGGCAAAGTTGGTAGAGTGTCGGTGTAGAACCTTCATGTTTTCAGGTCAAATCTCGTCGAAGCATAAAAATAATGAACTAAACAAACTGCATAAGGATACAAATTAATCGGTACTTTTATCCAGCCTTATAAAGGTAAAAGTACCGAATGATCGGTACCTCTATCAACCATATCAAATAATCGACTTCACAAGCGTACGATGCTTAATTAAAAAAAAAAAAACTAATATAAAATTTTTCTTTGTTGACCAAAGTAGGAAAGAAATTTAAAAAAATTGCATGAATTACTTATTTAGATGAATAGAGACCGCTTAAAAAGGAACACGTAGAAAAGGGCTTGAAAACATTCGAAATAGCTAGGTATTACATTTTCAAATGAAATCAAGACACAAAGCTAGAATATTCAGGATATCGATACCACTTCAAGGCAAAGCAGGAAAGCGAACTTCACGAAAATAAAGAAAGTATTTCAATTGAAACTATATATAAATATCAACATTTAACTAGAAAAATTGAAATCACGGGATACATGGGTCTAGTGAGTACTTTAGTAACACTGTTGTAGTTACTTGGCAAAACCAAGCCAAGGTGGAAGTACGACTTAACCTTATTTAGATGGCAACACACCATCTGAATTCCAATTTAGAGACTAAAGCAAGAGAAGACCCATGGCCAGGCTTCAAACACTCCCAAAGGTATTAATTTAGAATGGGAACATGGAGGACATTGCTACCCCGACATATTTAAAGTGCCCAGTCACCATTAGTGAACACGACGCATCTTCGGATAAGCCGGGATTTGAACTTGGCAACTTCTGGTAACGACAACGACGCCCTAAACAACCAGGCCACTGCAGCATCTAACACTAAGTATGTAATGTAATTTTCTGACACAGTAAATAATTAAAATCAAGCCGCCTTCCCTGCCTAGTGGTTAGCGTACCTGACTACGGATGGGGAGGACCTGGTTTCGAATCTCGGCTATGGGTGTACTTTTTCTTTCTCTGTGTTCCTTGTCCTTTCCTCAGATGATGGATAAATGTGGCCCGCCCAATAAACGGGTTTGTGGTGGTGTGACGTGGGTAATGCTATTCGCCTCCGTGACTTGGTTCATAGGGGCCCACCGGGTAACGATAAATAAGTAGCAGTCTCCGGCCTTGTTGTGGCAAACAGTTAATCACCTAAGTGCCCGCAATTAAATAAAAAATATTTAAAAAATCATGAAAACTAAAACAGCCGATAAAGCAATTTCATTTTTATTGATAATTTCGTCAGTTATGCTCCAATTTGACTGAAAACAGAACAAAAATAAGTTTGATTGTATAGGAATGTAAAAACGAAATTTTAACAGTAAAAACTAAAGGTTTTTGGTGTAAAAAGAATCCATCACTATTAATCCTTGTATTTTGTAAAAAAAAATATAGGCAAGAGTGTCAGGCATATATTCTATTAAGAATTTCGAACCAACCAAACTCCACAACTTTGCAATTCCCCACTTTCAACAAAGAGCTCTTATCTGTATAAGATAAGACATTTATTCATAGTTCTTTATGCGTGCAAAATCAAAGAGAATTTTTGCCAAAAGTCAGAGCTTTATTAGATTATTTCCAACTTAAAGTTTCATATTTGCAAATATCATCTACTATGACTACCAAGTTTAACATATGTTTAACAAAGCCTAAGTAGTCAAGTTTACAATGTGAGTGATAAAAAATTTCACCTGTTACGTTTCTCAAAGAAAATTATTTTCATCGTGTAGTGGAATCGATAGTCTCCAACGAAGTTCAAAAAGAAGGAGATGAAATGCAATATGAATCCAAGTTTAAAAAGATAAGATTTTATACTGAAATAAAACTCATCAAAAAGTTATATTTTACGAATCAATTTTCAAATCTTTGTAAGAAATCAGTTTCTCTTTTAAATAAATCTTTACCGAAACAATATATTCCTTGTCATTACTTACAACAATATACCAATTAAACAAACTAGCAATAATTTTAAATAATTCTCCATAATATTGAAATGGGGAACCGCAAATCTCACTTCCAGAAATTAATATCAAAAGTTTACAGCAAACAAAATGTTTGTCACCTGTTGGTAATTATCTGATGGTTGTTCCTTTATTTTTATAGAATGCAACACAGTTCAATTTTTATAACACATTCAAATAAGTCTTCTAATGTAGGCATTGTCTTTGCATATTAAAAATAGCATTTTATTTGATTGTCACAAATAGTGATGTATATGCAATATGGAATGGGCAGGAAGTGTCGAATCAAAGGTAATTAGTAATCACTTTTATTATTCATGAAACGTAGAATGGCAACAAATAATTGGAACTATAATTAAAACCTTTGTATCCATAGTGTACATGAGATATTATTCATAAACGTAAGCGGGAAACTAAACTCTCTCGAGTTATATCTCACGCAAGTTAAGGTTCAAGAAACAATGCTAAATAAGTCATCTTTTATGCAAAAAATGTAATCATCACCATCAGCAGATTCTAAAGCTCACTCTGTGAAACAATCCAATTAATTTGAAGAAGCGACGCATTTATCATCAAAGGAGTTTTCCAGCTGAATAAACAAGAAGATCCAACAATCTGAAAATGTCAGCAGTCCTGATTGTCCCTCCCGATCTTTATTCATAGAGGCACTCAGCTTTCAATTCAACACCGCTAAAGCGACATTTTGAAATAAATGGAAATATAAGAGGCAGCGCATAAAAATTCAAATTTCCTCCTCGGAAACGCGAGAACTGCCGGGTGAAGAAAAAAAAACTGGATAAAATGCCGCTTCCTAACCATTAGAAAAAGACTCTTGTTTCCCACTTTCAAGCTGTTGCCAAATCAGCATCATATTCTCGTTTTGAACACTTTGAATAGCACATATATACACACTCTTTACGCTAATATCCCTCTTTATTCTCTTTCTTCCCGAATGTCCTCCAGTGTGAGGCAAACATCCTTCACATGTGAATATCCTCACTGATGCATCCCTCCCTCCGTGGATAACATCCGCATGTCTTCGAGATAAATCGGAGAAAGAATGCATAAAAAATTATTCTTCATTGCCCTTTATTTCTATGTAATTCGATTATCGTACTAGTTATATCTAAGAATCGGCTATATAATTTATTATAACTGAGAGTTACATAATAGCGTTAGTTAAGTTTCGTAATAAACTATTAATATTTTCATTAGAAAAAAAATTGACCTAAAAAATGAATATTATGAAAAAATATATAAATTCGTCAAGTTAAAATCAAAGAAATGATATTAAAAGAAAATCTCTTGTGTAGAACATATTAAATGTTTTGAAATATTCTTATAATATATATTTAAGTTAAAAATATACTAAGTATAAGATTCTAAAAATCCTATTAATCATATGAACTACTAAAAATTTTACAAGGTTCGCGGTGACCTGATTGGTTCAGTGTCGTTCTCGTTACCGGAAAGAAGTTCGATTCCAGGCTTATCCGAAGATCTGGTGTGTTCACTAATGCCGACTGGGGCACGTAAAATATGTCGTGGTCACAGTGTTCTCCATATTCCTATTCAAATTAATACCTTTGGGGGTGTTGGTAGTGTTTGGAGCCAGGCCATAGGTCTTCTTTGGCTTTAATCTCTAAATTGGAAGACAGATGATGCTGCCATCCATGAGCCAAAAGTTATACTTCCACACTCGTAACTGGGTGCTTTGTTCAAAAACGGAAAACGATCTTTCTGACTTCAGTCCCTGGAGGATGGGCTTGGTTTTGCTTAGTGTCATATTTAATAATTAAAAATTTTACAAAATTAATAAGCATTTTTTATATTATATTTCGCATAATTTTATACTTACTGTATGGTAATATATTTTTGATTCTTTAAAAAAACATACTAATATTTTCTAGTGAAGAAATTGATAAAATATTTAAGATATAAAGTTAAGTGTGTGAAGAAAGAAACTAGAAACCTATTTAAAAAAAAAAAGAAAAATCTACATTTATATGTAAAATTTCTGTAATCGTATTCATAAAATACAAATTGTAAACGTTAAAAAACATGACCTTATTTTTAGTGCATTTGTAAATAAAGAAATCAACACACTAAAAGCAAGTTAGTATAAATAAATTTAATATTTTTACTAACAAAATGCACTATTACTGCTTCTTTATTTTTACATTTCAAATGAAATGACAATATTTTAACAAAGCATAATATTTTAAAGACATTTGATAGATAAAATCATTTTTTTTAATAATTTAAGATTCAAGAATTTATAGAAACAAATAATCAAATATAAATTGAAATATTTTAATGGATAAATAACAAGCTTTTGTGAGTTCGAAAGCAGCTTCTTATAACTTTGCAATTGATTATTTTTCTTGTATTTGCAAAATTTTAAAATTAAATGTTATACCGTAAAAACATCACAAAACAGCATACTTTGTAAAATACTTAAATATCCGATTTATTCATACTTTTAATTTTTTAAATATTAATATTTTAATGAAATCATATTTATACTATCTTTTTAAAGTATTATGAATTTAAAAGTAATTTTTCCTTCAACGATATTAAAAGTTATATTTCTTACAGGCAGCATTTGAAACATACTAAATAATCCAAATTAAGAAAAAATATGTTTTCCCTAAGCAACCAAATATATTTTATATTTTAAATTAAAGAAATGTATTAAATGGCGGCATAAAACGTGTTATCCAATCAAAATAATTTAATTTAAAATTACTAGAACTCATATTATATATATATATATATATATATATATATATTTCTAATAGTTTTAACATAATGACTTTTTAATTCTTAACTGAGAATCAATCACTTTGAATCAAGTGATTTTGAAATATAAAATTACGATTAAATTTTTATCCGAATAATTGATATGTATATAGCGGTAATTTTATATTTCGAAATCGTTTGATTCTCTGCTGAAGATATGGATTATTAAAAAGAAACAAAATTTTTTTAAATATTTTCATGTAATGAACTACATAAAAATATAATTTTTTACTTGGGAAATATGGAAGCGAAATAATAGCGATGTAAATAAATGATTTCAAAATTAAAGTTTGCAAAAACGTAAAAATCTACTTTTTGTATAGTATAAATATATTTTGAAATTTTATAAATATAATAAATATATATTGCATAGCCCTAAACTCCTAATAAGATACATAATATAAAATATGCAATATAAACATAATTTTAATCTATTTAATTAATTTATTTTGTGGTAAAAATGTGCTTTAGGTCTTCTACTTGGCGCATTTTCAAAATCGTCGATGCCGTGGTGAAAATTCTACCACTATTTCAAAGTGAAACTTAATTAGCGACCAATGAAAAGGCTAAAATAATAGAGTAATGAGCATGCGCGAAAAAGCGCTGCAGATTCGTGAGTTGGCGAAATAGGGGACCTAAAGCACAATTTAACCTATTTTTTTATTTTTAATTTAATTTAATTTATATTATATATATAATACATAAATTATTGTTTAAATTAATAAAAAAAATAAATAAGAAACAAACTTTCCAAAAAATTACCTTTTTCAGACAGACAAATTTAATGTAATTTAAATAAAAAAACAAGTTTTATTAAAGCTAAAGTTATTTTATATAAAAGACAACATTTTAAAATAAGAAATAAAATTACTAAGATTTTGTGCACAATTATTGCACAGATTAAAAATTAAATAATTTAAGAATAATAAAAGTATTCAAAAATTCCAGATTGTAAATTGGTATCACTGAAGTGGATAATCTAAGTACGCGTACTCTTATTACATTTTTCCAGTCATATATCTCGATAATTAGTTTAACTATTTAAATAAGAAAAATTTTTCCTTTTTATCCCGATGTCTACTATTTTTTTCTTGATAATCTTATATTACATTTCTTAATTTTAAATTTTTCAACGTAAAATATTTTTTTATTACTACTATTTCTATTCTTTATATAATTTTAAAATAAAATTTTTACATGTAATAAACTGTATAACTATCGAAAATATTAAATGTATAAGTATATATTCTCTGAGTTTATAAAATATAAGATTTTGTATGACATTTCAAATAATTATATTTAAGCGTTTCATAGCTTAAAATATAGCATTCATTTTTCTTTTCTTTTTATCAAAAGAAAATTTTTTTTATTTGAAATCTAAAAATTATAAAACGATATTAATTTTATTAAAAATTTAGAAATAGCTTTATTTATATGTATGAATATGAAATAGTAAAAATTAAATCTTAGTTCAAAAGCAAAAAATGTTTACTACAAGAAGTGTCTTCATATCTTGTAACCAGTTATTGTACATGCTTATGTAAGATGTAATTATATCTTTAATAAAAAGTTTTAATTTCTTAAATAAAAATGAGTTTTCATTTTATCTTGAAGTCTACCATTTTTTCTTTATTATTTTTCTTAATTTTAAATTTTATCAATGTAATTTTAAATGAAAATATTACAGGTAAATAAAATACTTTTTTATTTACTATTTCAATTGTTATTTCTAGTCTTCATAATTTTAAAATAAAATTTTTAAATGTAATAAACTGTATAACAATCGAAAATATTAAATGTATATGTTGCTGAATTTATAAAATATGAGAGTATTTTGTAGGACACTTCAATAAATTATAATTAAACAATTCTTAGCTTTAAATATAACAAATTTTTCTTTTTTTTATCAAAATCATTTTCTTATGATATTTGAAATCTAAAATGATTTTGATTTTACTAAAAATTAAGAAATAGTTTTATTTATCAAAATCAAAGTGAAACTATAGTAAAAAATTTTAATTCAAAAGCAAATAATTAGTATAAGTATCTTCATAACTTGTAATTACAAGTTATAAATTACATGCTTTAGGTAAGAAGTAATTATATCTTTAAATTATTTTTAATAAAAAATAGTATTTATTTCCAAGCGTATTTATATAATGAAATTTTATTAAATATTCTTAATAAAAATAGCTGACCGGGCCTTATAAATCCACCGCGCTTTCTCGTTTATGTATGATGAAAGAATATTTTGCTTGAAAGTAGATATTTCAGTCTGCTCCATAATATAAAAATTTTATAAAGCTATTTCAGATATCTAGCCTTATTTTTTTCTATACAAAAATGCTCCATGATGGTTATGAGATGAAAAAAATCCCTTCAAAAAGCATCAAAGGATTGCCTACTTTAATCATTATTCCCACACCATCCAAAAGTTGGAGGACTGAATAGATTTTTACAGAAGGAGTAAATGTTTCACCAAACACCCACGCTTTATAAACCAGAGATGATTGACAAGGCTGAGAAAAAGGCTGCCCATGTAAAAGTTAGCACATTCCGCAAAAACCTCTTCTTTCTCATCTAGATCTTTTCTCTTTTTTTTTTTTTTATTTACCTTGGCGCGTTCTTTTCTCTAACTTTCGACAAATCTTGGCGCTTTGATGCTGTTACATGATGGAATCACTTCCTCTCATTTTTCATTCCCCCCCCCCCTTTCTCACACCTTCATCCTGGAGGGGGTTGAAAACCTTCAAGAATGGCAGAAGAGAATAAAGTGCCCCTATTCTGCCAGGAGTTACAAAAGAATCGTAATAAATAAACATGAAGAGGACGGGCAGAGAGGGAAGTGGAGATATTTTCCAGATGGTTTCTTTTTAAAATATTCTTAGAATGGAATGTGTTATCAACCCCTTTTAGTACATTTTTTTCCATGCGACTTACGTCAAAAACTTTTTAACCCTTTCTTAGGAGATATGAAGGGAAATATCGGGACGTCTCACATGTCTTTAAAATTGCCAATCGTACTCAATGTTTATTTCCGTCATAAGAAATAGAGAAATAATAATGATATAATATTTGATAAAAGAAACGCCGAATGGATAAAATGAAAGTTTGCATTGAATACTCCATTTCTAAAGTACTTAATAAATAATAGCTACAAAATAATGATTTCTCAAGTTTGTTATCAATTCCCCCGTTAAAGCAAGCAAACACTGAAAATTAAAATAAAAATCCTTTTTTAAAGTTATGGTTATCTAAGTTTATAACTATAGACAAATTTAATTTATTGAGTTATTCGGAAAGTTATTTCGTTTGTTGCTAATGAAAACCAAGTATCTTATGAGTATGAAATCATACTATGACCAGAAAGATGATAAAAGGTATTCGACTAGAAACGACAATATACAATTCAATAAAATATTTATTCGCTATACGTTTTTTATTTACATATAAAACGAAATAACTTTCCAAACAATACAATGCAATTTAGTGCGTTATATATATATATATATATATATATATATATATATATATATATATAT